>NJDD01001027.1:90141-103679 GCA_002245505.1 Calephelis nemesis
CATTACATGGTTCAAAAGTATAAACGTTATTACAATTTCAGAGCGCAATAAAAAAAAGTTTATAATTTTTTTTGTTAATAATTTCAGAAGAAATAATAAAGATCAAATAATTCAGATATGTAACAAAAGTATAGTTTAATTTTAAAGAGGTTCAAATGTAAGGGAGGGGAGGAGTTTGACGACACATCCACTATGGCTGAGAAAATAGCTTTTACTTGCTTCTTAAGCAAGTAAAGTTTCGTTAAGCAAAAGCTCCGGTTATGAATTTTTTTGAATATTCATGTACAGTAAGTACTCAGTCAATTTCACCTAAAAATAACTTTACAGTTTTTCAAGTTATTATTTTTTCAATTTAAAAACATTTATCCCCGAAAAAAATTGGAAAATATTTCAATAACTACCATGTGACATCAAATACTTTTCCATAATAATGGTTTTTACTTTAATAATTGACAAAAAATTGAACAAGAGTAAACTGATTTGAATTAAGGACATTTGAGGAAAGATGAATACGTTCTTTCCTTAATGCCGGTTAGTGTACATTGCTTACTACTAGGTATTAGGTACATATTATGAGAGTCGATAAATAAATGTGCATTTAATATATGTAACTCAATGTTGGAATCACTGATGGAATCAATTTCAATGTTTTTTTTAGTAAAAAAATTAATGCAAACGGTTCTCGAACCGATGACCTTCGTCTTACTCGAATGATGCCCTTTCTTTTCAGCTTAAATAGATAAATTTACAACGTTACCATACAGAAGTAAGAGGTATATCCACGTTACTTAAAACAAAGGAATTAAATAAATTTATCTTAACCTTAATACGCATAGAGAATTCCGCAATAGCTCGAATAGCAAAAAAAGACCCTAAACATAGAAAGCACCCAAACGAGGTGTAAATTTAAGTGGTAATTAAGGCTGTTTGTTAAACATTGTTAATTTGGTGTAAGAGGAAATTAAAAATTGAAAACTCGCCGCCATGATGGCAGCGTTAATGGTTGTACATAATAAATAAAGCGAACCGCTCGTAGGCTTATGTGCGCGTCAAGTGGAGGGTGTGGTCTGGGCCCGCGAATGGCCTCTTGCGACATCTGAGACGCCCGGGCCCTGTCGAGTACGTCTCTCGCTTTGGCCTGTTTCATATTGCCTCGGTTGTAGCCTTAAGAGCTACTTCACTTTGATTTAACAGGCAAAGACCGTCACGGTGAAATACTTTGTAAAAAAATCCCAGCGAGTTAAGCATTATTCTCATATAATGACCAAAACGATTATGTTGGATAAACATTCAAACGAAATATATTGCGATTTAGAGTTCGACTCTGTACTAGAATAAAAGTTTTATGACAAAAATTATTACTAAACATGTTTGATCAATCACAATATACATATTTAGTTATCAAGGTGTATGTATTTTGTTATTTTGTTGATTGTAGTAATTATTCCTATAACTAGGAATTAATTATTGGTTTTAAAATTAAAACTTTTAATTTTGATTATACACATTTTGTGATCTTTAACCCTGTATCTATTCTTATTCTAATAGTACGTTTAGATATGTTATAAAAATTAAAATCAATTTGAATATACAAAATGATATTATGATCTTCTGATATCTGTAATGAGTAATTGAACCCTCTATCAAACATCCGCCATCTTGTTTTTTCTTGTATCGCACGTCATTTTGACGTCTGACAGGCAGCCATTTTGAAAAACTCAAGAGCGGCTTCCTTCCGCATCGGCGAGCCGTCATGAGAACTATCGCGCGGCGACACCCCCTCCGTTTTACATACATTGCTTTCATTGTTTTAAGGGAGAGGCGTACATACGTGAAACTTTTGTTGTTTGACGCGCCCTGACATGGAATCTAACCGGGACGTCATACGGAAGAATAGCTTTGAGTGGTTCCAATACACCGGAGTTTTCAAGTTATTTTCAACCTATCGCACTCTGTTTATCAATGAGCTTGGATGTATCTTTTTTGACGTGAAAATAATGAAAGCATAAAGAGAGACTAACTCATTCATTGACCTGTTTACAGCTGTAATCACTAAATATATTGGAATGGGATTTAGCATACAGATAGTTACAAAAACATTCGCTAAAAAAGTATTTCTGAAAATTCCATCATTTAGATGGGAAAACAAGTCATAAATGTTTGTATAAATTATATCTATTTTAAAATTAGGATCTTTCTATTTTCTTAAGAAAATATTAAAATTTTATCAAAACCCACGAGGAAGAAGTCGCGAGCGAAAGTAGACAAAAAATAGCAGACAGGAGACTAAATTAAAAAAAGGTTTTGTATCTTTGGAAAAAGCACCTTAACACTATAGAAAAAGTCACTAACAACCAAGGGCCAAGTAAGATAAGGACACTGTCAACGACTTTTAATGATCTACTTAATGAGAGTGGGTACTGTTCCCACACATCTAGAGACTCGTTAATGACGACAGCTTTTGGTATTCATTATATATCCATAGAGTAAGATTTCAGTGTTACTTGATTTTCAAAGACTAAAAAATAAGCAACTTCTGGCTCATTGAATAATTAGTAACTCATTATACTCATTAGCAGAAAATTGCAATAACCTATCTAAGATGAGATATAGATCATAGACATCTAACATCATAGCTTTAGTACGCCAAGCTCTAACTGTAGATAGATTATTGAAAAGGTTATTTTTGGATTTTTAAGAACATTAATCAAGCTATTATTTGTATTTTTACAAATGTGATCAAATTCAAAAACCAGCATTTTAATTATTAGTATTTCAGCCGTTTCAAAAAATACATGATTAAGTATCTCTTTTGTTGTGTCTATTTAATTTTTAGTCACCAATTTTAAATTTTTGGCAATTTTTGTTTTTTTATCGCCCCTGTGGTCTAACAATTTGGTTGTTGGACTTGACTACGTGCGGTTCCGAGTTCGATCCCCGAGTTGAGAAATAACAAGAAAATGTGATTTTCGTTTTTGTACCAAAAATGACGTTGCCCGGGATTGGACATTGGAGGTTGGTGATAGGTTTGCCGCCTATCACTTTGCGGGAATTAATGTCTTCAGCTAGTGGCAGTGAGTGCTCTGGTTGTACCTCTGCCTATATCTTCGGGGATACGGGAATAAATATATTTACTTTTAATGAAACTTTGTGTTGTCTTAGAATTTCATAGCGTTATCTGATTGTTAACAGGAAATGACAATTTTTTTAACATCCCTCTCAAAACATCGTTAATTCGTTTTACAATTTATTTATCGTGAAATATCAGAAAAAATAATTTAGACCTGCTTTTGCAATTTGAAAACACAAAAAATATTTCTATAAAGAACCACCGATACGAGGGTGAAGGATTTCACTTCCACTCAGTAGACTCCCTTGGCACTTCTGTTTTAATTGTAGTCTTTGAGAGAAGGGAGTGTTTAAATACCCAAATTTTTCACATATGACGCTTAATGAGAGGGTAAGGAACTTCAAGTGAATCTTGTAGGTATAAAAAATATACATGCAAAAAATTAAAGTATTTACTACTAAAAAAATATAACACGACTTTTGAAAAAAGTTCTAACATTACTCTGTAAATCCCAATCTTTTATTTCAGAAAGGTAGTGAGATAGAAAGTATTTACCTTAAAAATATTTTTTTGTCAATTTTATAAAAACCGAGATTTTTTTGAAATACAAAGTTAATAATAAAAGATATTTGATGATCTCTAGCTATTTATTTTCGTCATTATAAATATTTAATACATGATGTTAAACATGTAAAAATAACATTTTTATAAGAGTCTCGCTTTTTTTAAAAACAACTTTTATAGTGTTGTTGATCCATCTTCAACTTATTTTAGTCTGGGCTTGCGTGAGATTTTTTTTAATATATCTTTGTCTTAAAATCATGTTTTAAAACAGTAAGCAAATCCGAATACAACTGCCAGTAAATATAAAACTCAGAAGAGTTATTTAAATGAGAAAAATGTGGGCGTTAAAAGCGAAACAGAAGAGTATTATGAATCAAAGGGCGGATGCAGGCGGTGCGAGGAATCACTCGAATTCAACAGACTTCAAACTGAAGAGAGCGACCGTCCTCAGCGGATTTTGGGATTATTCAGGATCAGGACTTATCCTAGAGTTATATTTCTGTTTCGTCGTTTCTTGGTAACTAGTACTTTTTGTAAACAGTAGTGGTTGACGGTAAATAAGATTTTAACCGACTCTGAAAAGAAAGAGGTTATCAATTCGGTTGTGTGTTTTTCCATGTTTCGAGATTGGTAGGAACAAACCGATTTCGACGGTTTTTTTTTTCAAAATGTAGGTCATGATTCCAAGATGGTTCCATATAAATTTACTAAGATAAGTCTATGTGATCCTATATTTTAAAATTCCTCATGATCTATGAAAGGACTAATTCTTACATAGTAATGCTAAATTAACTGAATACGACTGCGTTGATGATGATTTTATTGAAATTAAGAAATCTCTTAATATTGCCTCGCCTCTATGGTCTAGCGGTTCAGTTGTTGGACTTGACTGCACAAGGTCCTGCGATCGAATCCCAGGCCGAGCAACAAAAAGAAAATTGAATGTGCCCGGTTGGCGATAGGCTTGCCACCTATCTCATTGTGAAACTAGTGTCTTTGTCTAGTCGTGGGTGCCGTGGTTGTACCTCTGCATACCTCTTCGGGGATATGGGCGTGAAGATACTTTTTTTCCTTAATATCGCAATTCCAAATCACGGAAAAATTTTATGCTATGAAAAATTAAGTATGTTTTTAGTTTTTTTTTCTCTAAGTTTAGGTCTTCTTCGGCTTTCATTATGATTTAAAAGCCGATCTCAATGGATTATTTTTACATCTACCGGACGCATAAACTACTGTCAGACAATTAAAGGGTCCTAATTTGTTACCATTTAAAGTATTTTTTTTTTAATCAAAAGGCAAAAAAGCAAAACTATCTTCCTTATAGCAATCAAGAAGACACCTAAACCCAATCATTATTTACTTGATTCATTTTTAGATGAATAGACTGTTTGTCAACACATAGAGCAAATAGAGAGCAAAACAAGGGACTTTTAAAGATCGGGAGTGCATTCTCGTTGGTTCTTCCTCATCGAGTATTAACAGGTGACGATCAAAGTTTGGAAACTGTTCTTTACGCAAAAGTTGCTTAGCTTTGACAGAGCGCCGGAAAGATTTTAACGTTATGATAAAGTTGTTGACATACCTGTAAAAGATTGATATTAAATCATTGTTATTTTTGGCAACTGCTTCGTTAATAATAGATTTTAAGATCTTAGATATTTGAACAACCAAAACCTTTCAATCTGATGAACTTTGAGTTTGGTGGGTTTTTTGTTTGCTAAGTTACTAGGATACTATAGTTCTATGATTCGATTTCAGACTTGGACGTCTCGAAATGCGTTTTTCAATTTTATAACTTAAACATACTTGCCTGGGATTTATTTGTTTAGGTTCTTCACCTATTTTTAAATTATGGGATCTAAATTCATTCGGCTAAATGTGGGTGTGCTGATTGCACTACTGCCTTCCTTTTTGAGGATACTGGCGTAAATATACTTATTTTTCACTGACTAACTATCGATATAAACTAAATAAAACATGCATAGTTGCACCTCGGGTACACGTGTTTGCAACGTTGTTGGTGCTCCATAAAGTAGTTTTATTTATAGTGGGCACACGATTTAATCAGAAAGACCATTTATTTGTTACATCTATTTTTGCAGAGGCTTTGCAGCGTTGTTACCTTATTTACTTTCCTTATAAACTTGTGCTACAAGTGTAGACTTGGCGATATTTAAGTACACAAGTTATATCTCAGATATGTTTATGTAAGACAAGCTAAGTCACTTAAATGCAGGTTATGAATACAGTACGCTGACACAAATACTTGAACGGTATACAAAATTTTATTGTAAAGTGCCTCGTACAGATCTTATACAATGTAACAGTGAACTATAATAGCATTGGCAACTAGTATCTTCTGTGTTTGTGGTTAAAAAATATATAAATTAGATAACTAGATGATGGTATCTTACGATCAGCGAGTTGTTTATATAAAACAAGCATCTCCGGCGAACTTCGTATCACAAATTCAGTTTTTATGGGAAATATTAAATTGTTGTTTTTACTAGCTTTCTCAATGTGGACCGGGATAAAAAGTATTCTATGACCGTCTCCTGGTTTTAGCTCTTTTAATTTTCAACCAAATTGGTTTAGCTGTTCTTGAGTTATAAATAGTGCAACCCACAATTTTCTTTGGTATCTACTTGATATTTATTTTTGGTTTTAAGGAAACTACTACTGTATGTTTTGTTAGTACATCGGACTTGTTAAGAACACATTCAAAGATACTATAAAGTAATGGATTTCTTACTTTTATGCTTTAGCTCTTTTAGGTTAAGCCTGAACAAAAACAAACCAAACACCACCGACACAACTTAAACATATCGAAACAGAAACACGAATAGTACCCGCAGAGCTTTAAGTTTGCGTCAAACTTTAACTCCATAAATAAACCTTTGGTTTTGCCCTGGGATTCTCCACGATTGCAAATTTCGAATCCAGAGTGAAACTGAAAAGTCACATAAATTACATTTGCCGTCGGCAAAGAAAAAACTAGCGGAAAGTAGCACTTAGTAGCTTGACTAATCGCCGGACTGAATTGACAGCTGCATGGCGTGTTTGGTATGACTTACTTGTTAACTCTGTGGTCCTAGTAACTTGTCTTTTTATACTCAATGAAAAGGACTTAGTTGCTACTTAAAGTCATTTCAAAAGATCACGTTTGACATATCATATTAATCATAGTAAATGTCTAAAAATCCTATCCTATTAATATTATAAATGCGAAAGTTTGTATGTATGGATGTATGGATGTTTGTTACTCTTTCACGCAAAAACTACAAAGCCGATTACGATGAAATTTGGTATGTAGGTAGCTGAAGACCCAGAATAACATATAGGCTACTTTTTATTACGGAGTTCCCGCGGGATTGGGACTTACGCGGGTGAAACCGCGGGGCGCAGCTAGTAAATAATAGAATTGCTTAATGTAGATATCATAGCAATAAATATGCACTAGAATACAATTTTTATTTGAAAGTTTCGTCCATATAATTGTTACAACCAATAAAATATCTAGTTTAATAAAACTAAACTAAATCTAATTAGATTTAATTTAGATGTCACTGAACCTTACACTGATAACTAAACTATAAATGATTTAACATATATAAAAACTAAAACCTTAAGAATGAAAAGCAACTCTCATCTCTTTTTTTATGTAACACTAGCTGCCTGTTCCGCCTTTGCTTGGATGGTAATTTGATCATAAATTGAGACGTAAGGTATCCTATATTTTAAGTTAGATCAAACTGCACTCGGTGAGCAAATTTGATTGAAATCGGTTAAGTAATTAAGGAGTCAATCGGGGACAAACTACGTGATAATTAATATATACATAATAAGACTTGTATGAAAACTTTAATTGCCAAATGAAGATTGAATTGCGAGCTTCACCGTCGTGAAATTAAAAAAAATAGAAATACGAAAAAAAACGTATTTTGAGTAACTCAAAAATAGAATTAAACCTGGGACTTAGTACAGCTGTTCACGCCATCACAAGACCATTAGCCCACAGAGGTGATAAATGTGTATTCCTTTTTATGATATTGGTGGTACCAATTCAGACGAATCGCTGCGAAACTCTACCACCTAATCAGATGTCACGGCGTTAGTGACGGTAAACATATACTCGCCATTTATGAGCTGCCTGGCAGGAAGGCCGACGGTCTATTCTGCAGAGAAGCCCGGGCTCGGGACCAACACGGTGAATATGCTGGGAGATAATAGTCACCTTTATGTAGCAGAAGTGCTACTGATGTGTTATATCTAAGATGTTAGACTGTGCGTATAAGTCTACTGGTTACTCTATCTTCCAGCACGGGATACAATAACGGCGAGCACTGATGATATTGCAGCAGGAATAGATGTGTGGTGGTACAAATTCAAGCAGCCACACATCAAAATAACTACATGTTTTAATCGATTGCTGTTGTGGAATAATTTAGTTACATAGGTACACAAGGCGATACACGAGTGATGATCATGTTAATTCTGACACATATTTTCTAAACTAATATGCGATATATGCTACATTTTTCTAACGAAATAAAAACAAAAGGGATTAAGTAATTTCAATCTGTCCAAGTAATCATTACAATTTTTACTTTTATATATGACATATTACGACGTATAGATTAATCCTATTAATATTATAAATGCGAAAGTTTGTATGTATGGATGTATGTTACTCTTTCACGCAAAAACTACAAAGCCGATTACGATGAAATTTGGTATGTAGGTAGCTGAAGACCCAGGATAACATATAGGCTACTTTTTATCCCGGAGTTCCCGCGGGATTGGGACTTACGCGGGTGAAACCGCGGGGCGCAGCTAGTCGTCTATAAAAATAACGCGTTCCTAATCTGACAACACTAAATGTGTTTTGTTTCTTTCTGTTGTTTGCGTAGAAGGAAGATAGCGATAACTTAAAGTTTAGTTACAGCACAGCAGAATTACCACCAATGTTATAAAAATTAAAACACAAATAAAACTGAACTAATTACATTTAAAGCAAACTGTAGTTAGAATTAATGTAATTGAAGTTGGTGTAATGAGCCCTCTTACAAACCTAACACTTGTACTGGATCTGAGACGGAGGCACTTTCTCCTTACGTAGGGCTGCCATGTTTCTCTCATATTATTTTTAATTTTCATCCTAGAGTTTGAGACCCTTTTTCAATTAGATCAATTTGGATGTGAAGTACATACCTAGTACGTAGTACCTATCTACAGATCTTAATTTGAACCCGTATTTTTAAAACCATGATTCAGTAATTTTCCTGACTGTTAGGTATCTTGATATGTAGACGAAATCGCTTTACATACACATAAATAAAAAAGTTATTAATTAGCACTTTTTGAATGGGCAATGCTTTCTTTATACGTTACTATGCACCCCGCGGTTTCACCCGCGTAAGTCCCAATCCCGCGGGAACTCCGGGATAAAATGTAGCCTATATGTTATTCTGGGTCTTCAGCTACCTACATACCAAATTTCATCGTAATCGGCTTTGTAGTTTTTGCGTGAAAGAGTAACAAACATCCATACATCCATACATACAAACTTTCGCATTTATAATATTAATAGGATTAGCACTTTTTGAATGGGCAATGCTTTCTTTATACGTTACTATGCGCCCCGCGGTTTCACCCGCGTAAGTCCCAATCCCGCGGGAACTCCGGGATAAAAAGTAGCCTATATATTATTCTAGGTCTTCAGCTACCTACATACCAAATTTCATCGTAATCGGCTTTGTAGTTTTTGCGTGAAAGAGTAACAAACATCCATACATCCATACATACAAACTTTCGTATTTATAATATTAATAGGATAGGTTACACCAAAAACTGAGGAGAATATCAGTTCCATTGTTTCTTTAATTTCGTATGTTTGTTAATCGTCAATCATACATGAGTTTTAATAACTGTTTTCTTAATCTGAATCATATCTCATTTTCCCTACTCTTTTGATCGAAATCCAATATATGTCTTAAGAGAAATAATTAATATGTATTTGTGTACTTAGATAAAATGACATTCTAGTTGAAGTCAGTTTTTTTACTGCGCTATTTTAATACAAATGTTATATTACAGTGATATTTTCTATCGTTGGCGCTTAGTAAAACTACCAAATATTCATATTTTTAAATAAAAAAACACTTGTACTGTTTTACGATCTTAGATTAGCCTACCGGTTTAACTTGTAACAGCATCATCAGGGCTAAAACTTAAACTACTAAACAATATTTAAATCAAAAATGTTAAAATTATCTATTTATAAAATAATAATTTATAAGTGATACGTAAAACAGTACAAGTATTTCTTCGTTTAAAAATATTAATAGTTACAGGAAACTTTGATGATAAAACCGTCTATGTATACTAAAACGTTCCATAAAATTTAGAGAATACTTTGTGTATTTAATTGAAGGAAGCCAGACCGGTTTGTCAGGATCGTGAGGTTTGGCATTAGACACTCTCTGCTTACCCCGTAAGAGACTTGACGTGAAGATATGTATGTATTCAATTGAAACAAATTAATTACATTTTTTATTTACAATAGAAACCTATAAAGAGTAATAAAAAAAAGCAATAACCATCAGTCATTTGGTCCTTACACTAAGAATATCTGTCAGGTGGCAACCCTAGTAAGGAGACGAGGTTGTCGTATATCTCCGAACGCGGGCAGTTCATTTGCTTCACGCCTCATACCCACAAATAAATCAGTAAGCCCCACGTACGAGATCGGGGCAAGTGAAAATTCTAATAGCATTTCGTACATACACTCGGTATCGTATTTTATTCGGTGGTCTCCAGGAAAATACGAATTCAATTTAGAAAAAAAAATTAAGCTGAAGGGCATTTTATGTTATTAGGTAGTAAACAAGCAAGGTCTGATGGTAAGAGATAAATGTCGCTGATAGACAACACGGATGATACTGGTGCGTGGTTATGTGATTACCGGTTACAATTATGAAATGAATCGAAACATTTCGATTATGTCAGCCTTATAATAAAAAACTGCATCGAAATCAGTATATCAGTTCACATACACACACACACATACGCACACACAAACACAAACACATACAAAATATAATCTTTAGGTTACAACCACTTTTTATTAAGATATTGTTAACTGTTCTATACGTTTTTCTTCTGTATAGTTATTAAATATTTATACAAATAAAGTTAGCATTTTCTAGATTTGGGTGTATGTAACATTTATTCTGGTATCTGCTTAAGTATTTGATCATATAATTTGCAAACTTTTGGTTATATTCAATTTGTATAATTTGTACGGGGATAGTTTTTTACCGTACTTTTTATTTAGTGTTATAAGATATCGAACAACCTAGCAATTAATAAAAAATGCAATTGATTACATTTTTTACATTACATTAGTGTATTACTAATTACATTATGTAATGTACTATTAATAAAAATGTAATCAATTTAAATTAGTTTTTAGAAACATGGGGAGGAGTAAAACTGCTTTTACTCTTGTTGCTTGCATTATTAAATTTTAATTTAAACAAATAACCACTTCTCTTAACGATAAAAGACAGTTCTTATCATCAAAAAAGCTAGGTTGTACGACATCTTATAATTTTAAATTTAAAAAAATCTAACAGATCATAACAGGGGGTTACTTTTAGTTACAATATTTTTGAAGTGAAAACTTTTTAAGCGGCATTGCACACTTTTTTTGGAATGGTTAAAAACTTCTAACCTCGCGTCAGGACACTCGACCTGATCGAAAATTTGTAAGACGGCGAAGGGCGCTTTCGCGATTAAGACTGCGCAAGGCGCATGCTGATCACATAAATAATAGTACTTTCATCCTGATAGTTAAAGCAATTCGTGCAAAATTATTTCCTAACCATTCCAAAATATCAAAAATGCACAACGTTAATATTCAAGTTTCATTTCTGCCGGCACTCAGAGTACGTGTTGCGTGAAAAGGCATAAAATGGAAGCAAAGACGCGGTCAAAAAACATTATACTGATAATACGACTTCCTAACATGTGACTGTGGATCTTCTAATAGAAGGTACACTGAGCTTGTTTACTCCAACTACTGGAAGCACAAAACAAATGGAGAAAGCTGTAAGCCGTACACACGTAGTCCTCCAACTTTCTTTGTTGCGTTAACTATTGTTTGTTGTAAAACTTAAACTTACCCGGGATCCAAATGGACATTGCTGACTTGGAGAAATTGTTTTATGTAACTTTCAATAAGGAAAACATTTTGCAAAGCAGCTTAGGCAATTTGCTAAGCGCCTCTGCTCTGGAGATCAATTCATATTTTATGAAGTAATGTGAGTTTAATTGTTGTTTGTTAATCTTTGAATTTAGGTGTTTATTTAGGAAGGCGACTAAGTTTTAACTTGGCTTAAACACGTTTTGGCTTAATTATAAACATGAGCTTATTACTACAGTGAGAGTTAAAGTTACTGTCGAGAGTCTCGGGTTCGATTTCCGACGGGGACAGGCATTTGTATGATGGACATTTAGATGTCTGCGTTTCCGGGTCTGAGTGTTTATTAAATTTATTCTGGTATCTATTTAAGTATTTCTATGTATTAATATCGTTGACTAACACCCATAACACAAGCATATAATTTGCTTATTTTGGGGTTAAATTCAATTTGTGTAAGTTGTCCAGACGTTATAGTCTGTGTAACAGTGTAATAAAAACTATAATGCCAGGTTAAACCTTAGAATACTTTAGTCTCAGTGGAAAGCGTATTATTTTACAATTATATAAATAGCTTTGAATTTATGTGCATAAAACAATTTAACACATTATGATACACTTAAACCAACCAGTTCTACTCTTCACAGGAAAAAACCGGGGTGTGACCAGTTGCGTAAAGTACGAATATTATTTTTAAAATATGTACAAGGAAATTCCATCAAGTGCCGATGATGAAAGGTATAAATTCGCCTTCAGTTACTTTTTTTTTAATATTACTGCAAGGCAAACAAGCAGACGGATTTTCTGTTGGTAAGAAATTCACGCCGCCTAGAGTCACCAAAGGTGGTAATGATGTGTTGCCAATCTGAAGCCGAGATGTTAGGCTTTAAGCAAAAGTAAGTTTACTGGCTACCTTAACCTCCAAACCGGAACACGTTCTGACGTTATAACGTCAGGAATATGCAAAGCGGTGGTACCAATACGGACGAGTCGCTGAAAAACTCTCACTTTGTTAGTTATGGCAAGCCTATGCTCGCCTTTTACGAGCTGCATGGCAGAAAGGCAAATGGTCTACTCTGTAAAGGAGCCTGGACCCACACGGGTTCCCACGTCACACGTCAATTGTATTTAACAAATTTTTGAGGGTTTCAACCCGACTTTATCTTTTTATGTTTTTGATGCAATCAGGTAAGTGGTCAATTTATGAATGAATTTTAAAAATTTTTTAGAATACACGTAATGTTTTTGAGCTATAGTCAAACACAACAATTCTTATTTAATTCGATGTTTACAGTCTTACTACGTTTAAATGACAGCATGCGTACATACAAACATATAACCGCAACCCCATCTGAAAACGAAGCACAGTAATACTTTACTAGCGGGTGATTGGACATTTAGGTCCCGACGACCGACGCCACAAATTCGTCCATTCTAATATCGTCAAATTATTTCACCAAATCATTATCAAGATCACACACATCTTCTGCACTAAGAAAAAATCTGTATACTGATTGACGATTTTCAAACATCGGATTTTTTCAAACAGAACAATGAATTATATTTATAAAATTGTGTATTATATATTTACTAAGAAGTGAAACTGTAAATTTACAATCACAAAACTCCTAATATATATATTTTTTGCAAAATTATTAAAGCTGTTGGCATTATTCGAATTTCAAATTTTGTTCTTCAAAA
>NJDD01001027.1:105556-118339 GCA_002245505.1 Calephelis nemesis
GGTGTCACGGTGTTAGTGACAGTAAGCCTTCGCTCGCCTTTTACGAGCTGCCTGGCAGGAAGGCAGATGGTCTATTCTTCAAAGGAGCCCGGACCAACACGGGAGTACAATCACAAAACTCCAAATATATATATATTTTTTTGCAAAATTACTAAAGCTGTTGACATTATTCGAATTTCAAACTTTGTTCTTCAAAATTGTCTTTAAATTTTGTATTAAAAAGCGCTGATTTGTTTTCCTCACGGCTCATTTGGTAAAATGTGAGTGAATTTGCTAAAATTTAAAGTATAAAACATATCAACATTATAAAAATACCATTCCACAATTAAGAACATTTCTACAAGCTTTTATATCGTTTCGGGCATCGACTAACGACTCCAAAAATAATTTCCAAACAGTTTGAACATGTTGGTTAGCTCTTGCATTCGATTAATCTTTTTTATCGAAAAACTGACGAGCTAGTTCTGAATTTGTTCTAAATATTGTCCCGTCATAGTTTTGCGGACAACATAAAGTTGTCGTAGTCAAAATATTTATATTCCGATATATCAAACTTTTTCCTAAAACCGTTTTAAAACTTTGCACTTTGATATCACGCGTTTTTGATCGACACGTTTGCAAATGAGTTTTGAAAGGTAAACGAAATAGCTTTTATTAATACGAAATCTATGATAATATTTACATGCGAAAAAAACATTTCTTTATTGCAAGCTTTTATTTAGTTTACTATATAGGTATGCATGTCCTGTAACTTAATTTTAAAGCAGTTATTCTCAACTAATAGCGAAGGCTTTTGGTATACACATAATGAAACATACATTGATTTTCCCCATATTGATCCGAGTTCATGTGCAGAATGACCATCTGCATTCTCACTAGGCAGCTCGTAAAAGGCAAGCATAGGCTTACCGCCACTAAAGATGTGACATCTTACTGGTTGGTAGAGTTTTGCACCGACTCGCCCGAATTGGTACCACCGCCTTATCTATTCCTGCCGCCAAACGACAACACTTGCTGCTGACGTGTTCCATTTATTTGCCATTTACCTGCCGGTACATTTACTTTTACTGGACCCCTAACATCCCGGCCTCAGGTTGGCAACGCTCCATTACCATCTTTGGTGTATCTAGGCGGCGTGAATTTCTATCCATCGGGAAATCCGTCTGCTTGTTTGTCTTCTGATGATGATGACTGATGATAGAGGCAGAGGTGATCATATCTCAAAAAATGTCCAGTACTATCATATCGTACTTGCGACTTATTTGATTCGTCATTAGAAATAGTACTTCTCAAGTCTATTAAAAGGGGGCAATCCCTAGCCATAAACTTTAACTTACAAATAAAAAGCTTGTCACTTAAACTTTTTTCGTTAAAAACTTATAAGTGTATTTACGGGTATCAAAGTGTATTTGGAATTATTTGAAGATGGCTGAAGTTTAAAATAAGTTGCATCTATTTGATCATTTTTAAAGATATGTCTTTGATTGGCTAGGATTGATGCCTTAATAGCTTGATCGTGACGTAATTAGGGATGAATGGTGGTAACTGATTTAATTTCTCAAGAACCAGTAGTAGAACAATAATCTCTTAAACATGAGGAAAGCTAAGCTAAGGTAAAGGGAGGCTTGACTGTAAATTCTACGATACCCTACTCCTTTTTTTGCATGCTGTACACGCAAAAAATATTTATTATTACAGCGTTATAATATAAACTGTAGACTTCAAGAAAAACCACAATAACTTTAAATAACTCATAGTTTAAGAAAATAAAAATACCCATAATCAAATATATTATATAAAAAGTTTTAAGTGGATTTTAAATTTAATTAGGCCAAATCCCCATAATCTGCTTTCGTACAAAAAATAATTATCAAAATTAGTCATTAGAGAAACTCCATTCTAAATTTGGAAAATACAAAACTTTCTAGCAAAATTAATAAGACATAAATCCAAATTACTCGAAAACGATATTTTTAATTATTGTTAGTTTGACTAACAACGAAATAACAATTAAAGTAACTCATTTTATTTGCAACTAATTTTATTTATTTCCACAGTTAATTTAAAACTCCGTCGTGTCACATCCAACACAAAGATATTGGTGAAAACCTGTTGGCATAATCATAAGAACAACAATCAGATTGTGCATAAGTCTTTTCGAATTTGTAAAAACAAAAAAATAAAAAAAACATTCTTAGTTGTCGGATATAAATCAAAACAAAACGTCAATATCGCGATACATTGAGAAAATCTCGTAAAAGTTTTTTAATCCTGGCAAGTCATTACCTCAAGATTAATCTCTTAAGTTCCACAAAACACGAAATATATTACTACAGCGGGATTAGTACGGAATTAAAACTTTGTTTCCTAATAACAACCATATATTACAAACAGTTCCGGAACACATCTGAGACCCGCTGCGGTTCCAACGGTTACAACTTTTTACATTGTTTCTGGGAGTCCGATGTTACAATACGTTACATAAAATACGTATTCTGTGTACTCTCGGAAAGGATTATTCCACGTGCTGTTTTTATTGTATGGGATAGCAAGGTTTGTTATTTACTGTAGTTAGTTCAAGTTAAAACAGTAAGTATCTCCACGCCCATATCCCCGAATTGGTAGACAGAGGCACAACTAGGGCATCCACGACTAGTCGAAGACACTAATGCCCGATTTCACCAAGAGCCCCTATACTTTAGGGGACCTTTTAACGTTACTTATGGGACTGTTTCCATATAAAACAGTCCCCTAAACTACGTTAAAAGTTCCCTAAAATATAGGGGCTCTTGGTGAAATCGGGCATAAGTCCCACAATGTGATAGGTGGCAAGCCCGTCGCCAACCGGGCACTTATCCAATCCCAAGCAATATTTTTTTTAATTAGAAAATTGTAATTCAAGTTCTTTTGAACAAAACAGTTTTTTATGTTAGCTTGTTTCTGTCGTCTAGTGGTCCGGCATCGGACTTAATTACTTGAGGTCCCGGTTTCGATTCCTGGATCGGGCAATAAACAAAAAGAGGATTTTCAATTTTCCATCAAAAATAACGTTCCCCGGGATTGGGATACGTGCCCGGTTGGCGATAGGCTTGCCACCTATTACATTGTGGGACTGAGTGTCTTCGGCTAGTCATGGGTGCCGTGGTTGTGCCTCTGCCTACCTGTTCGGGAATATGGGCGTGTAGATACTTTTTTTACAATACAAGCTCAGCTGACAGGTGTCGTCTTGTCTTTATTTAACAATATGGATTAAATGTTTTTTTTCATGTTTCTTTACCAGACAATAACTGACACAACAAAAAAGAATTAGCAAAATTGGTCCCTCAGTCTAAGAGTGAAGCAAATGGGGATTCGTTTTTATATATAAGACTAGCGGACACGGCGGACGGTGTTCTGTCTTAGCTTTGAATAATAAATACTTTCAATTTCTCTCATATGAACATTTTTCTGACTACAATTAACTTAATGATAAAATAATTACCGAAATTTTACTAGTTAGCTTTATTTCTCGGCTTCGTCGGTGCGCAAAATTATACAAAATCTTTGTAAAATGTAAATGTAAAATTTAATCTATTTTATACGAATACTAGCCGACTTTACGAACTTCGTATCACTTGACATTACTAACAGTTCGTATGTGAGAAAATATATAGTACTGATTTTCCTGTTTCCCCTACAATTTTTCGGTTTTTCTATCTATATCAAACTTTTCCTTAGCAACTAACACCACAAAAAAATAATTAGCGAAATTTAACCATGTGCTGATGCGCACCATGAGCTGGCCAAGGGAAAAGGTATATCAAAGAACAGAAAGAAAAAGAAAAAAAGAAAATACATATACTTATTCGTTGAATATACGTGGTAAAGTTGTTACAAAATTATTTAAGCTTTTCAACATGTTCTACCACATTGTGGTGTGCAAATATTTTCATATTTATAAAAAGTAATTATTGAAATATTTTTAATTAATTGAAATTATAAAGTTTCAACTAGGATGGTTATTAATTATGTGAAAGGGCAATAAACAGCCATCTTTATAGACTCGGACTTACAATACTTATAAGAAATGCCACAGCATCTTCACGCCCATATCCCCGAACTGGTAGGCAGAGCATCAACCCGGCCACACACAACTAGCCGAAGACACTAAGTCAGATAATGTGATAGGTGGCAAGCCTATCGCCGATCGGGCACATTTCCAATCCCGAACAACATTTTTATTAGAAAATTGAAAAAACCCAATTTTTTATGTTGCCCGACCCGGGATTCAAACCCGGGACCTCATGCAGTCAAGTCCAACAACTGAACCGCTAGACCACAGAAGCGATCACAAATGCCACAGCAAAATTGTAATAAAAATAATTCCATCTTGTAAAAGTTTACCAATTTCAAATAAAAGAGTCAACCTCAAACAACAAGATGCTCCGCTTATGCTAATGAGGGATGACGAAGCACAATAGTGTTTGAAGTTTTTCGCAAACAGTCTACGTAAAGTTGTTTAAAAATATTTTGTTTCCCTAATTGTTTGGAGTGAGTGCTTTGAGTTTAAAGTTTTAGCCAAGTCATTGTTTTCTTCGTGTTCAATTTTACCCTTATTGATAGAGTAATATATATTTCCCCTTCTTTATGGCATCACAGAGCAAAAAAGCTCGTCTCTCCTAATAGTAAGAGACATCATGGATGATATAGGTGTTTTGTTATCACGTATCCAGGGTGTAAAGTATAATTTTTAAGTCTACCACCTACCCCACATGACATATATGACATTATCATTAAAGCGGTAGGGATAGCAGGACCAGTAGATCTCTACCCAAGCAAGTTGATGCAAAGCACTTTATCTCCAATATTTTTTTATTTTTTTTAATAAGATAGAGATCAGCGAACTAATACATGGCCTATAAATGATAACAACATCATAGTAAAAGATAACCGCACTTTTAGACACCATAGACCACATATAACATACATATGACCGCCTCGTTGGTCGAGTGGCTATCGTACTCGCCTAAATACATCCAATTGCGAGGCTCGGGTTCGATTCGTGGCAGGCATTTGTGTGATGAACATTTAAATGTGTGCATTTCCGGGTCTGAGTGTTTATTAAATTTATTCTGGCATCTATTTAAATATTTGTATGTATTAGTATCGTTGACTAACACCAATAATACAAGCATATAATTTGCTTACTATGGGGTTAGATTCAATTTGTGTAACTTGTCCAGGAATATTCATTTATTATTTGTTTATTATAGATGTTACGGATGCGTAGTTCTCCTGTGGAACGTTAAGCCTCTGGTGCAAGACTACCGGTCATATCAGGGTAGGGTACTCTCCAGGCCGGAACATGACAGAGTCAAAGCGACCAAAAAAAAGGTAAAGCAGTGAATCTCTACCGGGCAAGAAAATGCAAAGCACTCTAAAATTAATAGTCTTGTTGGTGATGACTCTTGCTCATCTCTTACAAGCTGCTAGACAGAAAGGCAGATGTCAGATGGTGTATTTTAGATAGATGATACGGAGCAAAACGGAGGAAAACTATTTGGATTTTTTTCAAGCTTACTCTCGAAACCGGAACATGATAGAAGAGTCAATAAGCGTCAGGATTAAGGACGTGGTCCTTTGCAGACGAGGCGCAAAACTTTAGTCTAAGTGATCTGGTTTTTTGAGACTTTTTAAGCCAACCATACGAGACACGAACACGTTTCGTGGAATCTAGGAACCTAATACTCGCGTGCAGATATGGACCTTTGGGTCATCATGCGGAATTCCTTGGTAATATTCCCATGAGGTTCTTTGTCATCGTAAACAAACTTCATTAAAATTAAAACATTTTTATTTATTTATTTATTTAATTCTTTATTGTACACAATTTATGACTTAAAATATGGACAGTGATAAACAGAAATGCACAAAAGGTGGGCTTATCTCTAGGTCTACAGATTTCTTCCAGCCAACCCTAAAATATAGAATCTGTGATGAAACAGTAGGAGGCATCATGCACAATAAATAAATAACCTAAACATAGAAACAATATAAAAAAAAACCTCAATAATGACATACTTTAAAACAATATAACTAATATAAATAAGAAACCTGATAATCACAAATCGTTATGCAAGTGTCAAGTAATACTCTTTCAACCGTTTTTTGAAGATGGACAGGGAAGTGCTATCACGGACCTCTAGAGAGAGTGAATTCCATAATTTGACGGAACGAAAAACGAATTTTTGTCGCCTATAGCCTAGTAGTTCATAGTGGTCCCGAGTTCCATTCTCTGGTCAGACAATTCGAGAGTTGTCTTTTAAATACTCTAATAAATGTAATGTTGGCATGGATCTAGTAAAATCCCGATTGGCAATAGGTTTGTAGAACTAAATAGTGCCTTTGGCTAGTCACAGGTGGCCTGGTTATACCTTTGCCAAAAAATTTAAGGATGAGAGCATAAATATTCTTTTTTGTTTGTTTAATTACTATCTATATCTTTGTGACGCAATATAAAATATCAAATGTAGGAAAGTGATGTGAAAATGATTTAAGTATCCTATAATTTAAATGAAATGTTGACAAACGTTAACTACTAACGTTTGTCAGTATATTTATAACCACCATCGTTGTCTTCATCATATCAAGTACTTTTTTCATGTTATTAATAATTCTACATTATTAGGCAAGATGAAATATTCGTCGTCGCATTTCATTAAAAGTACGTCATCCTCTAAAATTGTTAGACATCGTCCTATATAATGTCAGATACATGAAAATATTTTTAAAGGTTTTTGGTCAAATTTAGTTTTTATTATTTACCGCTTTATTATATTTTGTACAATTTCTCGTGCTTAGTATACTTAAATTACCATATTTTTTTAAGAAAAGAAATTGCGCTCTGCAGGGATCAATCTCACATTCAGACAAGGTTTATAGATAAAACTAACGAACTATTATTATTTTAATAATTTATCTTTAAAAAATATGCTAATTTTATTTTTAATAAATATGATAAGAAAACACGATCTGCTAACTAAAATTTACACAAAATACATTTCTAGCGAATCCTTAACAATGAAACTCGAAATATTAATTTTGGCTTCATCGTTTAATCATACCAATCTTACCTGTAGTTAGAATTTGAAACAATTCAAAGTAAATCTAACAATTACAAACGATCCTTTGTCACTTATCCAAAGATAAATATATTGAAATTTCAATTTTGATTCAGAGAATTGGAAAGTGCTGAACAAAGCCGCTTTACATCTATATAGCGCGTACAGAAACAATCACTTTAGGCCTTTCATATTGAATTTTAATCGGTATTTTCATTAAAGAATGGAAATAAAAGATCTTGGGGTTGGGAGAAAATTTGCGATGCAAAGTCAGAAATTACATTCCCGTGTAACTGGAGTAAAAGGTTTTACATTTGGAAGGCATGAAGACAAGATACTTTTAGCATTTTACGTGAATGTGTTTGTCATGGAAATGGTAATATTAAGTAAAAAGAACACTTTATTTTTTAAAGCGTATTTACCACGTAAAGGATAGAATTTTTTTAATTTTAATGTATTACTAGTCTGCTTCTCTTTTTATTAGACTTCAAAAAATGCTTGGGTTGTGCATTTCCCATGCGCTTTTGAATGTTTATGACACGTAGATAAATTTTGTATGTAGATTCTGTATTATCTAGTAGTATTATTATTATTATTATCTACTATCTGTATTACTTTAAAACTGAATTATCTAGTAAAATGTTTGCGACAATGAAAGCTTTCTCTTTTTAAGGATCTTAAAACTATTCAGGATAGCGACTTTCCTATATTATCTATGGAGTATTGTCTACAAAATCGATTATCTGGTACCATCACGGAGCCACTTGATTGCTGTTTTTTTGCCATGAAAAACGAAATTAAACGCAACGCCTCAAATAAATAAGCCAAATAAAAAACTCTTAAATCATTGTGTATATTAATTTAAATACACAGTTTTTTTTTGGAAATAAGTTCTTCTTCTTTGTTGTCGATGAAGTAGTCAAGGGACATGAATATTGTTAAGTTTAACACAAAAACCATTCATCAGATCACAATAAAATTTGTCGAGTATCATTCATCTATTAATAAGCCCGGTGTTGGTCCGGGTTTTTTTTGCAGAACAGACCATCTGCCTTCCTGCCAGGCCGTTCGTAAAAGGCGAGCTTACCGACACTGACATCATGATATCTGATTAGGTGGTAGAGTTTCGCAGCGACTCACCACACGACTTGGTATCACAGTCTTACCTATACATGCCGCTATGACGTCATGACATGTTCCGGTTTTGAATGTAACGTAGCCGGTAAACTTACTTTTGCTAGAGGTCTAACATCCTGGCCTCAGGTTGGCAACGCACCATTACTACCTTTGGTGTCTCTAGGCGGCGTGAATTTCTTACCATCAGGAAATCCGTCTGTTTGTTTGCCTTCTAACATCATAAAAAAAGTGAACTTTCAAAAAAATAATTATTAATCGAAACGTGAAATAAAATTGAAGTCAGTTTTTCAAACTAGTCTCGGAAACACTTGATACCTCGGATAGTACCCGAGCGATTTGATTATTAAATATTTCAATTCGAACTATAACTTTTTATTAAATTGAAATATAATATATGTTTACATAAATAGAAAGTTAAATTAATTTTGTCTAGACTTCCATATCAAAGAACACTTTACATACACTTAAAATACAAGTGCCCTCAACCCCACGTCCGCAGACACTTTGCATACTTCACCAGCTGCATTATAAAACATCTTATGCAAAAATAATCCAGTTCGGCCAGGGACGGTTTAAGCCAATAAGGCCTAGGTATTTTACAATTTATTAGCCTTGCAAATTCGCAGCCGCCGCACCCCTCTATGAAATATAGCCTTAGCCGCAACAACCTTCCACGGCAACCCGCACCAAGTATTACACCCCTATTTTAGCTCTAATTAAAAAGCCATCAAAGAGTTTTCAGTCATTAATCATGAAACTGTTAGCGGTGAATACCGACTTCCCTAAGTCCGGTTTGAAAAAGGTTTGAGATATTAACAAAATCTCTAAAATATTCAGGATTAGTGAAGTGGCAATCTGCTGGCGGAAAAAAATACGGATTGAGCAGATTTAAGTGGATAGTTTAGTTAACATTTTTTAATTTTTTATATTTGCGTTTTATTTTGCAGCCGCTTTAAAAAATATAAGTATAGTAAAATACCTGTTTACCCGCGGCCATGTGTTTAAAGGAATGGACATAGAAAGAATTTATAGTACTTGGGAGGTTGAATTATAAAAAAAACAGTAGCCTTTGTTTGAATTCAAGTCTTGTATATAATAAGTATATTTAATTCAAATGGTTTAAACTTAACCAGAAAGGCGTAATAAGACAAAGAGAAAGAAAGACAGACTTTCTCATTTATAATAGTGGTAGTGCTAGTGTTGTGCAGCACCTTGCCCGCTTAGGGATCCACCGCCCTACCTATTCCTGCCACCATGACGACTCTGGTATGTGTCGGTTTCTAGAGGGTAGGGTAGCCTGTAACCTTGCACAATAGACCTAACATTCCGGTCACAGGAAAACGACGAACCTGTAACATCTATGTTATATGGTCTATAGGCTAAGGCTTTTTGTTACCATCAGAAGAGCTGTGTGCTTGTTTATTGCTGACATAATAAAACACATATAAATACGGTCTATGCTATACCCACTCGGAATAGACATGCAAGCTCATATAATGTTTCATCACTACTAACATAATTTTTTCCCGGTTGCGGCACCGTATAAGTATCATTTTTATGATCCGAAATAAAAATTAAAATATCAAATGTCTCAATTGGAATGAAATTTACAAGACATCAAAAAAATAACTTTTATGAAGTTAAAAGTACAAAAAGAGCAAAATTGCATAAGTAGAATGGATAAGTTATTTCTAAGGAAAAAATTAAACATTATAAGCAAAAATGAGCTAATTTTAATTTGTCAGATACTAAATCCAATTTAATTCTATTTTACGACAAGTAAAGTCTTTCCTGGAAGAAAAAGTAGAAGCTCAAGTTTATACTGAATAGTCATTCTATGTTTATGGCAAATTTGAAGTAGGCAGAGGAGATAGAAATATCTAAACTGTTAAATGTATTTAAATAAAATATCAGAGCTGAGAGGTTTTTTATGCGGAGAAATCTTAAGTTGTTTTTAGTGGTTTAAAGGATTGAAAAACCTTTCATTTTGAATTCCGTGCATAAAACGATACTTCTTAATTGACTACGGAAGTTGCTACGTTTTTTTTTTCATTTTTTAATGGTCGAGATTAAGAAATTATATTTACATTGATATTTAAATAAGAGATAAAGAGAATAACGGTAATAAAGAAGATTAAAAGAATATTCTTATAAAAGTAAAGTATCTTAGACTTTTTTATAGACTGACTTAAGCAAAATGAGAAAACTTTTAATACTTATAATACTACTTATAATACGGATCCCGCTACACCAATGTTCATAATATATAACATTTGATTTATGTGATGGAAAAAAAAGTGCGCTCAGTAAAACTGCAGAAAACCGACTTCAATTTCATAAGTACGTCGAAGTTTGGTAATTCTCTTTTCGAAAGCTAGTGTCATGACTCCAAAGTGGGTCCATATGAATTTTATCTAGATCCACTTCGAACTTTTCGAGTTATATTAAAAATACGCAAATGTTTATATACCTCGACTACTTCATTGTATACACAAGTCGGAAGCGTACAAAACTCGTCTCCGTAAAATTAGTAAATCCTTTTTGGGTCAATGTATACGTTTCTACAATAAGCTGCCAATTGGTATAAGAGATCTACCTATAAATAAGTTTAAAAAATGTATGAAAGCAAAATTATGTCAAAAAGGCTATTATACTGTCTCAGAGTATTTGGAAGATGAACATGCTTGGGAATAGAGGTTTCAATCTCCCACTGCAATTTGTAATGTAATTTTTTGTACCTTTTATTTAAGTTAAAATCAGATTGTAATTAGGATTTTTAATCTAGATTATATTGTAAATATTATTATTGAAAAAAAGACAAGCCCGCTGAGTTTCTTTCGCCGGATCTTCTCAGTATGAGACCGCGATTCCGATCCGGTGGTAGTTTAAAAAATGTCGACGCGCACAAATACCACTTGTATGGTTCATGTGTATAAAGATTATTCTGATTCTGATTCTGGATCCCGATAACATATAAATGTTATTATTGTTATTACGATCCGACTGGTGCAGAAAGTGAAGCGTAGTGTCAAAATAAGACCATCTAGAAATCATGTCTTACCTCGGTAAAAAACATTTTAATCTGTTTATTATTACAAAAAAAAATAAGAAAATATGCTGTCGAATCGACAACCTTCTTTTTTTAGGAGATCGTTAAAAATCATGCGCATCAAGTGAATTCAAATTCAATAAACTGTTTACTTTGGTCAGTCACTTATTTTTTCAGGTTCGTTTATTAAATAGACCTTATGTATACTTATTTCACTGTATTTTGATCCAACTTGTAAGAGTATGTTATTAAGTGTCAGATGTATTAAGCAACATTTGCTATAGATTTACGGCCAATGTTAATAATATTTCTCTAAAGATGGATTTCAAGCAATCTAGATAGCTGCGTATCCGCCGGCCTATCCTATACCCAATTGCCATATATATCCTGTCCACAGATATGTTATTAGCAAGCGATAACATAAAAATAGATCAAAATATCAATCTTGGACAGCAAGTTTTGGATTAGGATTGATTATTAGCATTGGCCGTTAAAGTATGTAATGGAAGCTTTGGGCAGGATTGAAAGAAGAGATGGATACACTTATTTCATAGTTTTTGGATTTTATGAAAAGTAAAATCAGTTCATTCAGTGGTAGCATTTTGAATAACACTGGCATTAGACGATGGTCAGGCACATGTTTTTGCTGATGCTAAGAATCGTGGGCTGTGGGTATTGATGTTATAGGTGCGTCGCTAAAACTGTCACCGTCCCTGCCCGCGTGAGTTGCAGTATAGCACTCTACCTCCAGTGGTTATTTTGGTGTGGCCTATTTAAACTATGCTCGCAATTTTTGAAGAAATTAGTATAACTTGTGTTTTGTTAATGCCGCCAAATCTCACTTGATGCTTAGGTATGAATGCTTTATCTAAGAGCCTGAAATAACTGACTGTGATAACTTATGGTTTATTATATTTTTTCCGGGTTTTGTGAAATTGGAAATAAATATACTTATATGTTTAATTGCAGATGCTCACGACTATGCAAAAAACAAGAGAACGTAGAATGCTTGTAAAAATACAGCATTAATATTTAATTTCGAAAACGATATAAACCTAGCAATTATTAAAACATACCTTTACCGTGGACTTAATGTACATAATAATCCCATTTTTATTTTAATGACGAGACAGTAATTAAGGTTATCAGTCCTCTTTAAATGTACATTAGCCCATAATTTCTTTGATAATAAGCGTAATTTATTATTGATATCAGGTTGGAATACACATCAATACTTTAAGTGCCTATAATGTTTGTATGGGAGATTCATAACGTAAAAGATATGGTGTGATGGTAGTACTTATGCATGTCGTAATTTAAAACAAGTACAGTTATATCAAAAGCAAGAGTTACAGAAAATAATTAATTTATATATTGTGTGTTCTAGCGGTTCAGGTGTCGCACGAGGTAGCGGGTTCGATTCCTGGGTCGGATAACAAAAAGAAAATTTGGTTTTTCCAATTTTCTAATAAATAAAAAATTTTGCTCGGGATTGGA
>NJDD01001027.1:119242-156737 GCA_002245505.1 Calephelis nemesis
AATGTCATTTGAATTAAGGACGCATGCTTGAATGTAAGATGTTGAGATTATACGAGTAGAAAGCACTCCCCATAAATTAGTCACAGAATCAA
Source organism: Calephelis nemesis (assembly GCA_002245505.1). NCBI lineage: Eukaryota > Metazoa > Arthropoda > Insecta > Lepidoptera > Riodinidae > Calephelis > Calephelis nemesis. Next base: position 119,335 of record NJDD01001027.1, read on the forward strand.
CATGGCAGCTTTTAGTGATTATATTGAAAAGTTATTTTATAGAAAATACTATAAACATGATGAATAGAAGTTTTTCCAATAAAATAAATAATATCAAAAAGTTTGGATGAAACCATATCCTACGAGAATAAGCACTAATCCGAGTCTCAAAAGATGAAGTGATAAAGCATCATTGCGTCATTGATTCTTGGTAATTTACATTAATCGTAACTTTGATAAACTATATGAGCGTAATGATACGGAAATAGCACATATAACATATATACATATTAAACAAGGAAACAATGACATTAACTCATCACAATATGTTAATTTTATGTGCTCCATATAATAATATGACATGATCAAAGACGAAGATAATATACACATCATTACTTTAAACAAACGTCAGCTTAAACAATGTGTGTTTAAATGCAAGTAAAGGTTCACATATCTTAAAGATTTCAATAATATTAATAACATCAAATAATGTAATTTAAATTTATATCTTTAAAGTGGAAGCATTATCAGTGCGCCATAGCTTACGTACTAAAAGGGAATTGTTACCGAAATTAATGATGATTTTTATTTAATTATCCAAAGGGTATGATTTAAAAATAATAATATTTTAATCAAAGTAACAATGATTATGATTGGTCTAAATCGACAAAATTAATTTCTCCAATAATTATATTGTTTATTTTTGAAATTAACCGTTAATTTAACATGCACAAATTATTAACGCAGTAAAACTGCAAAAAACCAAATTCTATTTCGATGAACTAGGTACACAAAAAAAATTTTTCATTTTACCAGACCTAGACTTAGTAGCAATAAAACAACCTAAAAATTGCACTCCTTCAAACACAAAAAACACTGATTATTAAAATCAGTTCAGAAAAGACGGAGAATTGGGTTAACATAAAACAATAAATGAGTCGAACATGTAACTTTCTCTTTTTAAAAGTTTGTTTAAATAAGTTATAGATATGCTAAAATCAAAGAAGATTTTAATAATATGAATAATATCGAACAATTTGACTGAACTCATGTCACTGAAGTTGAAGCACTAATCCGAGCCTCAATGGCTGACGTGATAAAGGGGGCATTGTCTCTCTGATCCTCGATAACCGATATCAATCGTGATTTCGATTCGGCTATCCGAGAGGTATCGAAGAGCACTTGACTGGTCTGCATGTTCACACGTTTGTATAGAGTGGCGTGTTATCGACATCTAGAATAGAAATAAACGTTTTGGCTATCTAGACCGATGGCATTCAATTTATTGGTATTTGCAAATCTAAACGACGCTTGGCTTGGATATACGAAATAGATATTTTTCTATTAAAATCACTCATAAGAAATATGTTCGTAGAAGAATCTTTAACTAATTTTTTTTTCATAGTCTTTGGTAGTGAAATTATTTACGGAAAGAGAATTAGAAAGCTTAACATACAACTTCGATTTCTTAAAGAAACAGTAAAGATTTGGGTATTTAAGTTTTGGAATCCCGAATTCTATCTATTTAGAATTTGCAGATTTGTAACTTATTTCATCTTTTTATCTAAAATTTAATGTGCAGAGTTTAAGTCACCACCACAGTTAATGCAATCGTCTAATTACACTTTTGGCTACTTTCATAAGATAATTTCTATTTCTAACTTGTAGATGATTGAATAGCTTCATAATTTAAAAGTACCTGTCACAAAAAATCAACAAAAATTAGGTGTATTCTTGTACAAAACCTAAAATACGCAATGCAAGCTTTGTTCTATTAAGTAAGCACGTTATCAAGTATAATTTAAAACAAAGGCATGTTTTAATAAGACAAAATTTAGGCCTGTCCGATAAACACAGTAGTCGAGATATCTTTGACATTACCATTAAAGTTTCTCCCGTAGCAAGACTTGTTTTGGACTGCTGCATAATAAACTTCCAGACAGTGCCCCACTCCATTGGATATTTATCAGACACCGAATTGAAAACTTGTGAAATTATGAAGTTGAACTACTGCATCTAAAATATAGATCTAGAAAATATTAACTTTATTTAATTGCTTCAATTCTTTTTAATAAAACCGTCTGTTACTTTGCTTTCTCAAATGTACTGGCCGTTATACCCTTAGTGGTAATTTCACGCACGCAAGCAAGATAATTTAGTTGAAATTTTAAAATTATGAATTGTAAATTTTTGGATAAAAAAAACTTGACACATACACCTATAGGTTACAACGAAAGTAGGCTACAAATAACTATAGGATTTATTTTGCGAAAAAATCTTAGTCTGAAATTTTAGCAATCTACTTGTAATAAAGTTTAAATGAAATTTGAAGGATATAAGAAAAGAAGCGCTATTTAAAACTTTTTAATGTAATATCAAGTCAATAACGCACAAAAGATTTAAGGTATAAAAAAATACAATCAATTTAAAGATACTAAAACATTTTAAGAATTGCAAGTAATTAATTAATTTGCTCTGAAAATTGAAACTAAAGAAGACACTAAAGATAAAAATAAATTAAAAGGTTGTTGAAAAAAAAACACCAAATCAACGATGAATTACGACATAGCACCCAACACTGATACACTAAACGATCAATGAATATGAATAGTAGCATTTTGGGCGAATAAATTGGAGCCAGTTGTTTTTGAGCTCTGTTCTAAATGAGTTTCGCACATGTTACACCTTTTTCTATGACAAAAACAAAACGGTAAAGTATACAATGGCAAATAAGTTTACAAAGCCAAACCAATAACGGAGTTTATAGTTATAGTGGCGTGATCCCAAACCAATTACGTTAGTTGGGGGAACAGAGTAAAAAAGTATAACAATAGAGTAATATAATTTAGGAGTAGCGGCGGGCGAAGTCGTTACGTATTTGTATCGGGGGTCGGCCTTAATTTAATGAAGGATTGGGATTCATTTCCATCATTACCCGATAGAAATGTTACGTTGAAATAATTCGATAGGAAGCAAGTCAATTTGATAATATAACAAAAGAATAAATTCCCTGCTATAAATGTATGCTATAATTATATTAACGTGAGATCCAATAACTTGGTTCCGTTGCCAGACTTTAGAATTTTTATAAGAGATTAGCTGATCCGACATACATTGCCCAGTCCAAGTTGTATGTTGGTCATTTTGTTTCGTCATATGAATCTGATTCTAAAAATGAATAACAACAAAAAAGAATAAGCAAAATTGGTACATCCGTTCAAGCGTGATAAGATGACCAAGTGAAATGGCGACTTATTTTTACGTAAAATATAATTACTGTTAGACTTGTGTATTAAGTTTTATATCAATAGCCATTGCAAAAGCTTTAAGTTTCTTTGTGTATGCTTTTCACTCAGGTAGACACTATTGAATACCACTTTTGATAGTTCCAATTCATAGAACTTATTTTATAACACATTTGTTTCCTGATAACTTCCAATGATATGTTTCAAATTTTGTTTAAACTTCATCTTTGTTCAAACTTGTTCTCTATCTACTTTATAGATTCTATTTTATACTTTTACAACTCGATGCCTGTCAAAAACATGATCATTAAAATTTCTTTTATTTTGTTAATATTTTGATGTTGTCTTTTCATCCCTACAACAGTGTTGACGATGTGTTAAAATACATCTGTTTTGCCTTTGTTAAGTAATATTTACTTTCAATTATAGTAAAGACGCAATGAAGTCAATTCTGAAGCCTTTGACAAAGACAGTATAATTAATTTCCATACAAAACCTATGTGACACACATATCACATAGACGTTGTAAATCTAATTACACGAATCCGCTAACACCTTTCGCTCGAATGTACCCTATAAAAGCAGAAAGCCGAAACGATATCACAATACTGTCGTATATACAACATTAATCGTAAAATTTCCTTTTACAGTGTCATTAGGGAAATTGGCGTCGTTAATTTATAAAGGCTGCCTTTAAATGCTTTGCTATCAACGAATTTAAATCGGTAATCCCGTGGTTTGTTTTATAGCGGTGATACCAGCCATTTTATATCGATGATCGTAAAGGCATTTACTGTTTTGAATCGATATCAATACAATCGATCAGCCGTCCACGTAAAAGTGTTGCACGGCTGTTTTCAACAAAAACTTAAACTAGTTTTAGAAGTGTTACCAGTAACTAAATAATATTGAGAATAATATGAGAGTTAACTAATGATTTATCACCAACAATATGTTATTGTTGAGGGTAGCTCATTACTACTATACAATTATTGTAAATAATAATATGTAATGACATAAGTATACATAATTTTATATTTTGAGGTTATCTTATATCATAAAACTTGTCCCGAGATATTTATCAATCTACAAAGTAACGTTATTTCATTGTGAACTACTTTTGCTACACATATTACATAATTAGCATGGAACTACTATGGAATTGATTTGTTATGATAGTAGTTCCTTACGGGGTAGTCCATAAAATATCATCCCAGCATCTTTTGGCAATTTTGTTCTAATATTTGTAATTATAAACCAAATTCAGAATAAATTACATGACTTCTAAGTAAATAAATTAGAAGATTCTGATATTGGTTTTAGACATATAGGTATACATTACATACATATGATTATTAAAATAAATTACATTAATTTTATGTCACTCATCTGCCTCGCTAGCATAATACAAAAAGAAATCATAGACGTGAAGTTTCAAAGAGCCCATCAGAAGAATATTGACAGAGACGTTGAGACAAATCAAACACATATCTAAGATCAGTAAGTTTACGATTTATATGAAGTTACCCTTTTTCTTTTCAATTTCTTTTAATCGCTTTTATGTTTTGGTATAAAGTGTCAATAGTAACACGAACACCGCGGATATAGGGTTACAGAAAAAGCACACTAAAGGCGTATAAGTGCCAAAACAAAAGGACGTCTATTCTGTTAAGATCGAATTACCTTTGCCGAGCGAAATGCATTCGAACAGACCAAATGTACTTATTGATTGAACCACTGTTTGCTGTTTTTTATCACACGTACTTTTAGGCAGTGGGGCTGTGAATGGAAAAAATGAGTTGGATTATTATATTACAAAAAAGAGTGACAAAAGTAAGCAGACGTTGAAAACGGTGAGTTTGCTAAATAAAAAAAGAGCAGTGATGGAAAATACAAATGGAATAGAATTTTTTAAGTTCGTAACAAAGTTCGTTGGAAGGCTTACAAACAGACGGATTTTCTGATGGTAAGAAATTCCCGCCAGCTAGATATACCAAAGGTGGTAATGGTGCGTTGCTAACCTGAGGTCGTCATGTTAGGCCTCGAGCATAAGTAGGTTGACCGGCTGACCTTCGACCTTATCCTCCGAACCGGAAGACGTCATGACGTAATGGTGGCAGGAATACGTAAGGCAGTGGTACCAATCCGGATAAGTCGCTGTAAAACTCTGCCACCTAGTCAGATGTCACAGTGTTAGTGACGGTAAACGGTAATGCTCGCCTTTTACGAGCTGCCTGGCAGGAAGGCAGATGGTTTATTCTGCAAAGAAGCCCGGACTAACGCGGGGATGTTTTGAACTGTCACTGAGTAATTTCAATGTATAGTTGAGTCAATTTAATAAATCACATTTGACACGTGAACGAAATATGACAACTAAAAAAGTCTTTCAATAATAACATAATATCATTGTTTGAAGTTAGTATTGCAAATTTTCTGAACCTTTCCGTGTTAAAATACGTAATATTTATTGTACTAATGTACAATTTTTTGCTTTATTTTGATTTTTTTAAAGAGATATTGACATTTGTCAAATGTGATTTGTTAATGTCATGTATTGTTTTCCTTTAACAGATTGCGTGGAAGGAATTTCATTCATTAGAGATAAACTCGCCCTTTGTACTTACGTTTTTCAGTAATTTTTGTTATGTACAATAAAGAGTTAATAATAATAAATTGATTCTGCTATAGTTATAAATATCCCTCCTTACTTGGAACCCTAATTAGTAGAGCGTGAATATTTAAAGTTAATAAGTGATATTGATTTTGATAAAGTAGTGGTTAATGAGTTATTTATCACCAAATACACGAAAGCACCCTCATTACGACATATATCTTTTGAAAAGTCACATAAAATGACAACAAAGGAATTGTGTTGTTTGTGTTATGTTATGAATTATGGATGCTAATTAAAGATAGCAATACATGGAAGTACTTAAATATAGAAATAAATTTATGAGAATTAGTACCAAAAATACGTACATTAGCATCATGTCAATCGCACTAATGTTTATACCTGTCGGTAATTAATCCCAAGCATGGTCGGTGGTGAGAGTAGTTTAACCTAACCCCTCAGCCACTAAAGCAATTCTCGGCAAAGTTTGAGACAAGTTTTTGGATCGTATAACATTAAATTTCCAAAAACATTTGGGGGTTCTAGGTTGGGTCCTACAAAGCAAAATCTTTTCCTGTTGCCATTTTGTTAATGTTGGCCAATGTAGTCTCTCAGATTAAGTGGAAATACGGTCAGTAACCCATCCGAGGTGTAACGAGGAGAAGATAGGCTGAAGTTAGGAATGCACTAATAACTTGAGATTTATAGAAATATGTTTATTTGAATCGTGAAAAAATTAAAGAGTGAAATTAAAAAAAAAACTTTTAAAATCCTTAAATTATGAATTATTATAATAATCGCCTCTAAGGTCTAGCGGTCTGACGTCGGACTTGATTTCTTGAGGTCCCGGGTTCAATTCCGGGTTCGGGCAACAAACAAATTTGAAAATGTATACGAGTATTTTCAATTTTCTAATAAAAATAACGTTGCCCGGGATTGGATATGTATGTGCCCGTTTGATGATGATAGGCTTGCCATCTATCACACTATGAGACTTAGTGTATTCACCTAGTTGTGGGTGCCCTGATTTTGCCTATTGGATATGGGCGTGAAGATATTTTTTTTAATTTATGAAAAAAGGGGATATATAAAAATGAAATCTTTCAAAATAAAAAGCAAAATATCATTTCGTAGCACAAAATGCAAATACATTGAATTCACAACATTTCAAGTTAAAATTGTGTGTTTGAGAAATATCACAGTAAATTCATTATCACTAAGAGCGTACTCAAAATTTTCTTTATACAAATTTTAAAAAATGTTGACAGCCACAGTCTGAGTATCAAAGCAGAATTTGCAATTGCAGTTTTATTTTATTAAAGTAGCGGTGTCTGTGCTTAAAACGGAATAAAATTAACATTGCAAATGCTTCGGCAACGTTGTGTGAACTGGCGAGTTTATTGTTCACTTTCAGCGAGATCTTTTATCATTTTCTCTTCCTACATTATGATTTTTATTTAGCTTTTCATCAAAATATAAAAAGTAGTGGTAATTGGTATAACGTAAAGTGTCAAAACTGAGTGAAAATTTTTAAAGTTCACAATTGAAATACTTGGCTCCTGTGAAAAGTGATTTAATTGTAGTGGTATTTTGGAAATAAAAGGTTGTATACATGCAACAATTTCATTAATATTTTAATGTTATTTAATATTTTCAATTAAATTTAAAACCTTGACCTGTTATTATAGAAATCTTGCGACTAATCCATAATCATGTAACTGGGATTGATAGTTATGAAGACTAAAATATCTGATAAGAATTTAGAAAGGCTACAGTCATGAGATCAGATACCATCAGCTTTCAAAATAATATTATTTCAATTATACTAATTGTCATCCGAAAAATACAACCTTATAACGTACACCATAAAGGTAGACATTTAGCAAGATGGAAATAAACCTATTAATATTATAAATGCGAAAGTTTGTATGTATGGATGTATGGATGTTTGTTACTCTTTCACGCAAAAACTACAAAGCCGATTACGATGAAATTTGGTATGTAGGTAGCTGAAGACCCAGAATAACATATAGACTACTTTTTATTCCGGAGTTCCCGCGGGATTGGGACTTACGCGGTCAACCGCGGGGCGCAGCTAGTACTTCTATAAACGTTCATGGTAGGGCCCCAGAGCCAACACATAAAAATAATATTTGTATACTACGTCAAGTCTGTTTTTTTGACAAATTTCAACATCTTAGATTTCGACAATGAAAATGCTATGTTCTCGTACGTCCTTGGCACTTAATTGGATAAAACCTTTTTTTTTGGTACTCATAAATTTCATTCGAAATGCAGCCGAATCTCAACCTTCTAGTAACCCTTCAATAACAGAGTCTAAGTTGGGCGGTTCCAAACTCATCGTTCGAGGTGCAATTTCCCAAAGTATTGACGAACATAAAAGGGATAGAAGCACAGATTAAGTAACTTGTTCGGCTTCCGCGTTCGGGCATTCTCCTCACAAAGGCTAACATTTTACAGACGGTAAGAATTTTGCCTTTCAGCGTGTAGCAGACGTCAGCTTCGTGATGAGTATTTTACGACCAGGATTCTGCGAATTCGCTTACTATTGTTTTAACGAACAAAGCAGTTGAGTTTAAAGTTAATGTGACCGGTTCAAGATTATCAAAGGCATTGGGGCGAGTAAAATATTAATGCTAATCCTCGACGGAAAAGAGAAGCGTCTATAGTATATGTAAGCGATTGTCTGTGGTATCATAACTCCTAAATTTATGGACCGATATGTCCGACATGGACATTGATATATGTTAGACAAGGTACTAATTATTATACTTGATTAGTAACGAGTTATATCAATTCTGTAATGTCAACTCAATTATGGCCACTTCTTAGCTCGTCGGTGTAAGATAATTTACTAAATTGACGAAGTGAATTAAATTCCAATCTGCGTTTATTATCTTAATAATGGTAGTACTTTACTTACTTACTTACTTTTTACTTTTGCTGTACACTCGCTAAACTAAACGTTAGTAATAGAAAGAGACAAAACACAGTTATTGCTTTTAAATAAGAATGTTCATGACATTTCTGCAGACTTTTAATCCATTTCACGAAAATAAGTTAAAAACGTAACAAGTTGATCTATCTAGACTGACTTGTCTAAAATGCTCCGTCTCTTTTCTTTTTGATTCATACGAAAAGAGTAGCATATGCTTAAAATCAGTATTGCCGAGCCTCAGCCTCAGCCGAACTACCACCATTTTTAGTCATATTCCGTTTATAATATTAAATTGTTAAACAAACGAGCGATTAAATTGACATATTTACAATGACATTTGTAGGCATTTAAAATATACCGGGAAACCGAATTCGCTTGCAGAGTATTTTTTGCTCGTTTGGGTGTTGGTAAGTTTTGTGAATGGGCATGAGTAATACTTTTTCGTAATAAGTTAATAGACACAACCGTGGAAAAGTGCATCATCTATTCCTCTATTATAGAAGTCTCAGATTCAAAGTTAAAAAATGCATGTAAAGGTATAAACAAGACTATATGGTTAACGAAATGTACATGAACATACCTTTAATATTGTAGTCCTTTATAAATAAACAACAAGGAACATGATTGTGGGTGTAATACAGCAAAATGGCCTGATCAGTTGCAAATACCTGAACGTTTGATTTCGAAACAACGGTCTGACGAAGGTGAAGTTTCTACAAACGTCCTCAACCCTTTCTCTCATGGGAACAAAGGACAATCGCAATGGTTTTGAGATGCGATATAGGACACCCCTCTTCTTACACGTACGTGACCAAATTTCAAACAAAACGCTTTGTGGCAAGAATACCCGAAATAAGTAATGTCATCTCCCTTTTGGGGTTTTGTATTGGGTAACAGCAATTATAAGGACCGAATAATGACATTTTCATGTTATTGTCAGCGAATTTGTTTGTGTTAATGATTGATCATTATATTTATCAAGCATTTGTATTGTATCAAGTATCGTTAAAATGTTGTAAATAAAAATCTCTCGTTTATGGTCCAAAATGGCTCAACATGGCATTTATTTATAAAAAAATATTAAATAATTACAAAAGGAAAAAAGTATCTTTACGCCCATATCCCCGACGGAATAGGCAGAGGCACGACCAGGGCACCCACGACTAGCCGAAGACACTAAGTCCCATAATGTGATAGGTGACAAGCCTATCGCCAACCGGTCATATCCAAACACGAGCAACATTTTTTGTTATTAGAAAATTGGAAACCCAAGTTTTCTTTTTGTAGCCCGACCTGGGATTTGAACCCGGGACCTCAGGTAGTCAAGTCCAACAACTGAACCGCTAGACCACAGAGGCGACAATTCATCCTTCATTATCCCTAATGAACTCTGATTATATTTGTTACTAGAAAAGAAATTTTTTCGAAGTCATATTCATATTCATAAAATGCATATTCATATTCATGCGAAGTCAGGACGAATTGCTAGTGTTTGATGTTGACACACTTTTTCAAGAGTAATATTTGTGGAATAAATGCTAAAATACAATGGCATTATGCCAAGCGCTGACGATCGAGATAGAATGAATAAGTAATTCCATTTCTGAATCTTTTTTAAATCACAGGACGCTATATAAAGAAACAAGGACACGATAAATCTTTAACTGGAGTTTATCCATGCAAAAATGAATGCAAAAGTGAAATTTGTCCCGTTCAACAATATTTAGTCGGGAAGTTAAAGTGAGATGTGGTCAGTGGTCAAAGGAACTTGTACTTCAAGTTTTGACTACCCCGGACGTTATGCCCCGCCCGTCTCTCATTGTTTCTTTTTCCCCTCTACTTTTACTTGGTCGAGTGCTCCTTTTCTTTAAAATCTTTCTATGCACTTTTTGTTTGTTTCTAGCGCGGACTTTTGCTTCAAATCCAGCTTGCGTTTAGTGGAATAGTTTGTTTTTTCAGACAATTAACCGATATTCTTCTTTGTAAGTTTTCTTTTACCGTCTTTATTTAGGTTTAGGTTCTTTGTTAACCTTATACATAACTATTCATTTATGTTTAATAAATACTACCATTTAAACAACTGTTAATAAAACAATCTCTCATACACACTTATTTTATCTTCCAAAACTAACACATATAACTAGAATCCTGCAAAGCAAATGACATAAACGCATTGTTGTTAGGATGCAATGACCCCATCGTCGTGTAGTATTATTTTGATAATGATGTACTACGAGACATACATACATGACGAACATACATGATATGATTTATCTGTATAAATTGCTGGATTATTACATAAGTGCAGTCAATCAGTTTAGGTTCTCTTATTACCAAAACAATGTTACCTAAAGTCATAATCCGTTTGGGATTGTCGGAGAAATTAACTTATAAAAGAATTCATTAAATGTTAAAAGCGCAAATTGGAAACGCAATATAAAAGAGCAACGCAAGAATACAATAGTCAATTGATGTTCTCCACATACAAATTACAATAAAAATAAACAAAAATCCTTCGCATCTTTGTTGTCTATAGACATTATTTACCTATTTCTTACTAGAAGATCCGCCTGCCTGACTATAATTTTAAATTAAACGAAATATTCGCGTGAATACAACATAATAAACTCGCAGTCAGCCATGGCTTAAGTGTCGTACAAAATTTCATAAAAATTTCTTTAAAATGAATCTATTAGAGTCTTGCATGCGATGTGTGCAGCTGACGCCAAAACATGGTATAATATGATGTCCCTAATCTACTTCACGGTTGGGCAGACGGGATACCGCTGTCGATAACAATAACCGACTTAATACGCCCGATAATCGGTTTTGCTATTCGAAAACCTCCGTGATTGACACTTTTGATGACATTTGATGAGTTGGATCGTACGCGAGTTTCGAACCCAATCTTTTTCCATTATGATTTCGATGAGGGGAAATATTTAGCGAGTACTTTATACACATATGTCTTCGTACCCTATGTTATATACGGCAAAGTTAGTAAAATATTAAAATTGATGTTTTTTCAGAGTTAATATGTTTTGGTTGACTTTACTTTCTTCTTCAATGCAGAAGGTTTTAGTAAGTACGAATAAAATGTGCAATATCCATTTTTTAAAATGAAAATTGGCTTCAAGAAGTAAGACAATATAATTGTTTTTGTACTTTTAAGATTAGACACCAAATTGCGGTATATTAAGTTGCTATCATTTTATTTTGTAATAAATTTTGTATGACTCATATTTTTTAATATTTTTCATTCTTAAAGTCAAATCAAAAGAAGTATTGGTGAAATTTTAGATAGGTTTGTAAGCAAGAAACACAAATCCAATGTTTAATTTTTGAGGCCCTGGCTTAAAGCGGATGACAAACACATTACGAGTATGTATAACATTTTATACAGATAAACAATCCAAAATAAAACAATCCTTTTTATATTACATTACACTTTTTGTTTAAAACCACAACATATTTTATTCGAACTTTTCTTTTATACTTTAATCGTTTTTGTGTCATGCAAAAAAAAACGTTTTTTTATCCTTGCTGGATCTACGGATCTTAAAACTTTTACATATTATTATTTGTATCAACAAAACCATATTCAAAATTGCAAAGTTAGAAGAGGTTTTTTATAATGTTATTCGACTGTATTGTGACATAACCTTAAAACCATAATGCAAAAAAACGACGGGTTGCACTCCAGGAGTGCCGGCTGAAGTGAAAACTTGAATATTGACGTTGTGCATTTTTGATATTTTGGAATAGTTAGGGAATAATTTTGCACGAATTGCTTTGACTATTGTCAGCATGAAAGTACTATAATTAATGTGGTAGAATACAATATTCATTTAGTACCCTATCGCACACAAACATAACAACATGAACATTCGCGCAAGCGCCATGCGCGGTCTTATGCACGCAAGCGCCCTGAGCCGTCTTACAAATTTTTGATCTGACGATCTGACTCGCGAGTTTAGAGATTTCAAAAAAGTACGCAACGCCACTAAATAAGTTTTTACTTCAAAATTTATTTTGAATAACGACTGTTTGATTTACGGATAGGATCCTAGTTTTGACTGACCCAAAGCATGGGAGAGTTCATTAAGTGTGACGAGGCTTAATGATTCAAGTTTCCACATTCATTAAGCTCTCTGCAAACAGTTTAAAGCCGCAGTTTAATGTAGTACGTAAATTGTGAATTAATATTGTGGTTTAGCTGACCAAACAATATATCCTAATGTCGAGAAATTATAACTATTACTTACATCTTGGTACATTTAAGACGGAGCTTAATTAGTTTTTGCAATTATTTATGACATACACATATCTTCACGCCAAGTCCCATACGAAATAAGCACAGAGTATTGAGTGCCAAATCTAATGAACCTGGCTTACCTGTCTGGCTTTCTCCATATTCATTATATGATTTATGAAAAGGATTATAATATTGTCACATCGTAATGATAGTGGTGGAAGCTGAACGCTGAAGCGGAAAACCAAAAAAGGTGGCAAAGGTACAAGTTCTAGTAATAATCCATAAAAAAAAATTATAAGTTTATTTAAACCTACGTATCAATACAAGCGTAGGGTCTAACATTTAACCCAGAAACGTGCCAGCTTCACTCCCTAATTAAGGAAAGACTAAGTTTTAAGGAAACATTAGCTATGTTAAATTTACCATCAATGTTTCAAGATTTTTTGTGTCCATTTTTTTTAAAGTATTATTTTAAAATTTATTGATCAAAATATTTTGTTTATTCCATTTATATAACATACGACAAAAATAAAGTCGAATTGAAAACTGCCTTTATTTTCAACTTAACTTTATCTCTTAATGGTTATGGTAATTTTGAAGCGCACTTACATATACTCATTTTGAGTTACCGCTATCTTCTTTCATACGAAAGTAATAGAAAAAGACAAAATACTAATTAAAAAATATATTAGTGCTGTGAGATTAGTTTGTACTCAACATTTCGACCATTTTTAATCTATTCCTTCAAAACGAAAACGTTGATTAGAAACGTCACAAGACAACATAGTCATATGTTGTCTTGTGACGTTTCTAGTCATAAACCAAAACATAGCATATATCTCTACAATACGTTTGTTTTTTCTATATAAGAGGTTAGCGAACAAGCAAATGGCTCTGCCGACGGTAAGAGATAACCCACAGACACCACTGATGTTACAGGTGCGTCGCTATTCTGTAGTCTGTGCAAGTCTACCGACTACCCTACCTTCCACGGAACATGATAAAGTCATAATGGTGGCAAGGATAGGTAAGGCGGTTGACCCCTACCCGGGCAAATTGCTGCATAGCTCTCCATTCTTGTTAATGATGACCTTTTTTTTAACCAGTGTTCGCCTTTTACGAGCTGTCTGGTAGAGAGGCAAATGGTCTATTTTTCTCAGCGGACCCGGACTAGTAAGGAGAACAAAGTATAGTTTGTGCTGAGTAGAATATCCACAATTGTGATATTCATTTTGAAGATACTACTGATACCTAGTAGATATTCTACATGTTACAACTAAGAGTTTTTCGAAGTTTTTCTCCTTCATTTGTAGAACTACTAAGGGTTAAGAACTCGTTTACGAAAGAAAAAACAACTAAATCGTCTTTATAGCATAAAAATTAAATAGGCTCGTAGCTTAAGCATCATCCAGACGGTTGCAATCACGCCTCAATCATGCCTTCCACAGAGGTGACTTGGTGGAAACTTTATTTCCAGCAAACCAAAATTTGGATTAAATGTAAGGTAGATTAAAATATAAAAATATCCGTATGGATGCAAACCAATGCTTACAGCCAATATTTTAATACGTGTGGAACCCCTATTATGTATTTGATTTGATTTTAGATAACAGTATAAGCAACGCAGATATCTGTAACATTACTTTGTAGAATTGCGAAGGGGAAAAATATCTGCGTTACTCAGTGTACAATGACAAGTTACCGATGAAAAGTGACATTTCATGTTGGTGTCAAAGGTGATGATCTCATAGGGGAAGATCCACTTTAGTAGAAGACGTGAGTGAGGCATGATTACAACCGTCTGGATGATACTTTTAAATGTATAAGTTCCGTTGTGAACTCAAAACGGATAAACCGATTTTTATGCATTGTGACAAATATAAAGTAGAATTTAAGGAATTAAATAAACCACTTTTTATGTATTTAGCCAAATTTGTTTGCATATGTAAGCAAATTTCATTATTTACTTTCAAATTGAAAAAATCTTCGTTTTGTGTGGAGAGCAGGGTGATGGGAACTGTTTAAGTTAGTTTTTCCATCGATGAGATCTTTATATCAAAAATATTCTTAGTCACACTTCGGCCTTATGACTATATCTTAGACCCCCTCTTTGTTTTTTTCGTGTTGGTCCGGTTCCTCTACGTAGAATAGATCACATAAGATCAATTGTAAGAAGCAAGCAAATCTTAAACGGGTCATTTTCAATATACAATATACTGGTGGTAGGTGGTAGAGAGTTGTGCATCAACTTAGTGGTAGAGATCCACTGCCTTACCTATTCCTGCCACCACAATGTCATGCTTCGGTCCGGAGTGTAGGTATACCTAGGATTTTCACATTAGGACCAGCATCCCGGAAACATGATAGCGGCACATCTATGTTGTCTACAGGTAATGGTTATCTCTTACCTTTAGGATAGACGCGTGCTAGTTCGCTGTCTTAATACGAAATAAATAACACGAAAATTACTCCTTCACATTGCGACATAAAAGAATTAAAAAAAACTTGCGCGTAATGTTAGTTTAGAGAGTGATAGTTAGAGTCTAGACTTCCAGGAAATCAGTCTTGTGATGAAAACATTAGCAACTGTATTAAAATCTCCCGACATCATCAGGGAGGGCAATGAAACAAAAGCTATGTCTGTCTCACCTAGCTTAGAACAATTTGTATATCCCTCTCCCTTTCTAATGCATACCCTTGAAAACATACATGTGTGTGATATTTATACACGTGCACACATGTAGGAAATATGTATGATGTTTTCTGCATTATCATGAATCATGATTCACAAAGCCTTCGGGGAATAGAAACAAATCAGATATTTTAAAGGATTAAGCACTTCTGTTTAAGGTATTATTCGCATTAAGCATTATTAATAAGCTGCAGTTTCTTATATCAAACAATAAGATCTCTCTAGGGTATATAAGATGAAAGAACTGTTATAATATGACTATTTATTTGTATATTAACTAAACCTCTTCACAATTATTACTATAAAATTGTAAAATTTCTTAATTTTTTTGTTATTTATTTAAAAAATTAAACGAACACAAAAAATGTATTTTGCAAACTCATAGATAAATTGAATTGTCACCTCATTGCTTAGAAATTTTTGGATATAATACACTAATCATAAGTAAGTTTATGACCTTGAAAGTTCTAGTTTGAACTTATAACAATAAAATACATAACAATTTAAAAAATAACATAATGATTCAGAAAACAGTTAAACGATGGTACCGTTTTAGTTTAGTTTTCGGTCACCTAATCCAACTAACTTTCCTAGTAGAGTAACCCAATAATTTACTTTAATCCAAATTTAAATTAATCCAAAAAAATACTAAATTATTTTACTTTTAAAAAGAGGGTCGCAATTGTATATTGCATAGCCCATACTATATATCAAAACATTTCTCTATTTTTCTAGGTCACGTTATAACTTGTTTTTTTTTAATATTTTTTTTACGTTTCCTAGAATATTTTAAAATTAATTTAATGTTTTCTATCGTTATCAAGTAGTAGGACTTTCCAGTATTCATATATTTAAATATACAAACACTTGTGTATTCATTAAAAATATGTACATTTTAGAATGTTTTTCAAACACTAAGAAATTGCATAAAAACTACTTTTATACGCACGAAGCTGCACTTAGTAAAAACTGCAATAACCGACTCCAACTGTTTCGTTGGGTACTACATCGCAATTTGATAATTCTTTTTACGAAAGGTAGCAAACGGTTTCGAAAAGATCCGACATGAATTTTATCGACATCATACTATTAGTTTTTAACATTATTATTGATATATTATTAAAAATGTGTTCAATATTAAGTATAACTCAAAAACTACGAACTAAACTACGCAGTCCAATTGATATGGGACTACGTCGGAATCTTGACCTTGATCTTTATAAATAAAAACCAACAAAATCATTTATCTATTAACAGAGTAATCGTGAGACAAACACAAAGTTGAATTAGGAACCTCCTCCTTTTTATGGCAGTTGGTTAAAAATTATTATAAACCAAGAAAAAATTAAATAAAAAACTCACCTCTCTTATGTCTGACATGATATTTGTTCTTGATCACTGTGCCCGTACAGCACGGCTGTTCATAATAGAAATTATAGGAACTGTCCACTTCAGCTGGCTTTTGTACAGATTGTGAATTAACCTGCAACTCTACACCCACGACCAGAAACACAAAACACCGTATCAAACCCGCTACTGTCATAGTCCGAAACTTATGTTGATACATTTTCACTTAACACAGTTAGTTTGATTTCATTGCCTGAAAAGAAAAAAAATAATAAGAACAAAATAAAAAAAATAAAACTAAAACTTCCAGCAGTTTTTCACATTTTTTATGTCAGTAATGTTGTTTTTTGAACCTGCCACTTTAATTTTGATAATATAAAGTAAATATTACGTACAAACAGATTTAGAATCTATTTTTTTTATCTTTTTTTTTGTTACGTAAACGAAGAAAAGTAAATGTCTTAATATTTCGTACTTATTGCTCCAAAACTTTAGGCCTAATTTCAGCCTAGGCACATAGATACCGTCGGAAATCTAACGCGTTTCGTTTTTATTGCGAGGTTTTTATTGCAAGTTTGTTACAATGTTTTATTTGAATCATTATAAAATAAGGAGAGTAATGGTATTATAGTGAATAGAATAGTTGTATGCAATATATAATAAGTCACTTCTTATAACCGCAATGTTGTAAATAATTTTAAATTGTTACATTAAAATTAAAAATAAAACTTGACACGATAAATATTTTTTTAAGTTTTCAGGTTATCAAAATATGATAATATATCTTAATCTTTAACAAAATTGATGCTTAGAAAATAATCAAGGTGTATGCGTTTTGATCTGTCATATTCGTCTACATAATATTTAGTTGTAGATCTCGATATCAGAAAATACCGGTTTTTAAAAACAGTAAAAACAAAAAGACGTTTTTAATTTTAACTTAACTTTGAAAAGAAAGTTATATTTGTTTGTCTCTATATTATATTGTACATTTGCAAACCGATGTAATTTTTTTAAAGAAGTTTGGATCTGATAATAAAATCTCATGGAAATCGAGAAAAAATACATAATTTTTGTGTACGCTGATTTACTTTGCTATTGGAGTCGGTTTTTTGTAGGTATCCAGCGCTTAATGTATACATAAACCCAATTGACAAAATTCGTACAGAGCAAAGTGCTTAATCGATGAGCGCTTGTGTTACACAGATACAATATTCATCAATGAAATCAAACACACGTTTACTAAAAACGTAGGGTAGACTAACGGTCGCAAAGGCCATTATGATCGTTGATGGCATTAAACACACCTCGTGTAATGGAAACCGCATGGTGCAGGGTTAAGTTAACCCTAACACAACCAAACAAGCACATAAAATATCGTTATTATAGTTTTCATACTTCCTACACATGACATGGTAACACCGAAGGCAATTATGTTACAGAAATAATTCCAAGTTTTGTATGAGCTCTTATTGCCAGTTATAAATTACTTTTGAATCAGAAATTATTGAAGGGAAGATTTCTATACAATCAATATTCTACGATTGTAATAATAAAATATTGGAGCTTACGTTTACGTAACAATTTTTTGAAGGTAAAATAATACAATGATACGCAACTCGTAATTTTCGTCGTGGCCTAACATCTCAGCCTCAGGTTGGCAACGTACCATTACCATCTTTGGTTTCTCTAGGCGGCATAATTTTTTTACCATCAGGAATTCCGCCTGCGTGTTTGCCTTCCAATGTCATATAAAATCTCAAACGTTGGTAATGGAAATAATTTTGTATGTAGGTACATGAAGTAGTGCTAATTATGTTATAATTAATTGTTTTCAACTTTTAGATAACAAAAAATGTGATTTTATAAGTAAAATAGTTTAACTTCTATTTTTGGATGTGGATACAAGCTTACTAGTTTATTCTAAATGTGAACAAATCGGCAAGCGACCAATAGTAAAACAGATAAACTTAACATAGTTATCCCATATGCCTAATTCCTTTAACATTCTCTAATAACCACATTTCACGCTACCACAAATTCTTAATTTCAAAGAGATCCTAATCGTAGGCATCAGTGAATAAATAAATGTCTTCTGGTAAATTTAACTCGAATCTTCAGTCCCTTCGTCATGTGACCGATATCTTTCATGAATGCGGTCAGGGTTGGGCCAGTGAAAGAGTCCCAAGATGAATTAATAGATAAGCCTCAAAAAAGGGATTCTGAAAGGGGTTGAGTAGTTATCAGGATTTCACTTTAGGTGCAAAGTAATAAACATAATTTGGGAATATTCCTGTTCAAATTTGGGTTATCAGAATTAGGTTTGTGTAATGTGATTCCATGTATTGATTATCTAATAAATGTAAATGTGTACTCAATGTTTGGAATATTATGTAAAATTGGTGGCAGCGCGTGGGTAATGAAACGTTCCATGTTTATGAATAATTAGCTGTTGCCCGCGGCGTTGCGCAAGTAAACAGTCACATGGGAACATTTTTTTGGGATCAAAACTATTTTACGTGTTAATCCAAAATACCCTCTATGTGTGTGCCAAATTTAGCATTTTTTTCGTGAAGGAGTAACAAACAAACATACAAACTTTCGCATTTATAATATGAGTGGGATACATTATGCATTATTATAGACGTTTGCACTTTTTTATAAAAATGGAAGGCAAACAAGCAGACGGATCGCCTGATGGTAAGAAATTCATGTCTATAGACAGCAAAGGTGGTAATGTTGCGATGTTAGGTCTCGAGCAAAAGTAAGTTTATCGGCTACCTTACCCTCCAAACTGGAACACGTCAACAGCAAGCTCTGACATTATGGTAGCAGGAATAACTTACTTCTGTATTGCCTTTATAAAATTTTGAAAATTGAAACTACTTGAACTACTTTAATTGTACTATGAGGATTCTCTTTTAGGGCTAATTTTGATAATTTTGTTTAGGTTCCTTTCGAAAAATAGATCCTATGAATAGTTAAAACTAAGGTTAATACATTCAATCGTTTTTTCAATGGCCGCCAAAATACTGGCAAATAAATATTTTATGAATTTGTTTAAGGTATGAATTACATTTTTATTAATAATCGAATGTAGGTGTTTAAGTACGATGTGTACCACATATATGGTCTAAAAGAGCTTGATGGATTACTTTAAATAATATTTGGAAGTTATGGGAATTTTAAAATATATTTTAGGTCGGTAAGCGTTATTACTTTACATAGTTACATTATCTTAATCATCATATTATAATTTCGTAGATACAATAAAAAGGATTTCCTCGTGGCTAGAAATCCATCCCTTCCATCAATCAAAAGTATAGATAATAATAGTATTTACAATAATATAGTAGGTTGACAAAAGAGAAATTTAAAATGACAAAAAGATTTAGCATTGAAATGATCAGAATAACGCGTGAAGGGTTTCAAAATTTTATATAAAATGATTAATGATGTCGGTTTATCGCTTGAAGTATTTTGGTTATTGACAAAATCCTCGGGGCTAAATGATAATTCAAATCATCCCTTTCATGAACTCTCGTAGGGTTTTATTATCTACAATTTATGGACTGTTTTTAATAGCATTTCACGTTTTTTATTCTTAACTTTCTACTGGTTTGGTATTTTTTTCTCAAATGCGAAATTTTGTCTGTCTTTCAGGTTTTTACGAATTAACCACTGGACAAAACTTGGTTTAACTTAATATGCATATAGCTCCCGGCGAACTTCATCTCAACAGTTCAGTTTTATGGGAAAAAATGCAGTTTTTCCTAGTTTTCTCTAAATTTTACCTTTTTTTATCGTTTGAATCTTTTCCTTACATCAACAAATTACTTAAAACCAAAATTAGCTAAATCGGTCCAGCACTTTATTTTTATTTACATTACAATTTAATTTTTGTATAACTAGACTAGCTGTCCCGGCAGACGATAACGTGCTGTTTTTAATGAGATTTTATTTAAAAAAAAATTGGGCTGTTTCACCCTTATCTCTCAGTGGTATGAAAATTAGATAGTATCTGATTCTCGGACCTACTGAAAATGCAAATAAAATTTTATGAAAATCGATAAAACCATTTCAGAGGAGTATGGTAACTAACATCGTGACACGAGAATTTTTTAGTTACATATATGATTCGCATTAAATGTGGGATTGCAGAGGAGCATTCTTTCTAGCAAAGCTACCTATAACTCATAGTCGTTCAAATTGACATAAGTTAGAATAGTAATAATTTATCAAAAAAAATAGAGACCGACTAATAGAAGGCAGCAGGGAAGGCATGGACGTCTCCATCAAGAATATCCTGAATTCGTAAATCCCAAACTTAGGAATTTTACGGACCATTTTTTTCAGAGCAACTATAATAAACCTTTCAAACTTTTACAGCACTTTTAAATATTTTGCCAAATAACCTAAGTTCGTGGGAAAATACATTATAAATTTAATTTTACCTATAAAGTGAAGTTTATTACTTTAATTATGAAATTTATACCGGCATAAATTTAGTGTTTAATGAGGTTTCGAGTGATAATTAAAACTGTTACAAATTTTAACTGTCTAAACATGACAGTTATAATCAGTGCTTTAGTATTTTAATCATGCAATAGTTAAATTTAACCAACTTTTAAAAAGAGGTCAAACTTTAAACATTATTATTCAAAACATTGTTGTTTGCACAGTATATAAATAATAATAAATGGCAAAACATGTAAAAATAGAGAACTTATCTTTGATGAGAGATATCTTACAAATAATATGAAGTAAAATTTTAACAAAAAATATTTTTATAATAAGTATATATTTGTAACGGATATTCTCAGCATTGGAGTTGACAAATATTGATTAAGGTATATCAAACAATATTTGTCGTCTATGTGATCTAGCGGTCCAGGTGGTGGACTTGACTTCATGAGGTCCCGGGTTCGATTCTCGGGTCGGGCCAAAAAAAAGTAAATTTGATTTTTCCAATTTTCTAATAAAAAAAGGTTGCTCGGGATTGGATATATGCCCAGTTGGCGATAGGCTTGCCACCTATCACATTGTGGGACTCAGTGTCTTCGGCTAGTCGTGGGTGCCTTGGTTGTGCCTCTGCCTACCTTTTCGGGGACATTGGCGTGAAGATATTTTACTTTAAGCTGTATCAAATAAACACAAACACAATAGGATAATGTCTGGAATTTTAGAAGTTCAGTCACCTTTCATGTATAAGATTAGCTCCATGCCATAGTAATTTTGCATTGTCATCTTATCTGTACCGTGCATGTAAAATTTTAGATTAATCGGTAACCAGATCAAATTCAACTTGCAAGAATCCACTCGGACAAACAAGTTAAATAAAATGTAAGTAATAGAAAAGCACTAAGAAATAAATTCCAGGTAAACATTGAACAAACAAGAGATCTCAAGAGATAGGAATTTGTAAGTAACAAATTGTAACTGCTCTATATTTTTACTTAATACGAGTACAATTTTACTGTATGAACCAAACTTGATGAATCTTTTTTAAGGGATTCCTAATTATTATTATTTTTAGCTAACATGGAAAAAAGTAGATCACATGTCAAACTATAATATTTGTTATGCATGTAGATCGATAACTAGTCGCTTCTAAACAGAGTTTTAAAAAAAAGGAAAGGGCGTACTTCCGATATAGTCCTTTTGCCACTGCCACAAGTTTGGATCTGATGATTGCATTCCAGGGATTTCAAGGAAAATTGTTTTCTTTATTGAACTCAATTAGTTCAACAGTTTTTGCGTGAAGGAGTAACAAACAAACAAACTTTCGCATTTAAAATATTAGTAGGATAGTTATTGAAATTCAAATCAGTTTTACTGCCCTTTAATTGTTATGTATAATATATTATCTAATGCAGTAATGCAGACATTTAGTCTGCATTTCCGGATCTGAATGTTTGTGTTTAATTTACACTAGCATTTATTGAAGTATTTCTTTGTATAATTATCGTTAATTAACACAAATTCACTTAATTTGGGCTTTAATCAATTTTTGTTTTGTTCCAGGGATATTTATTTGAAATAATCATAGACCGTGAAGTTTATGAATTTTTTTTTCTAAAATTTAAATACGAGATTTTCAACTCCACAAGTAATTGAAGAAGGGGTTAAAGGTGGATTCATACTAAGATAGAGGTGTCTATTCATTATTTCTTATTTATCATATTAAAACGCTTAAATTCTCGTAACTTTTCAGAATTAAGAGGGTATTTGGATTGGATAACCTGATTTGAGTTGTATCTGAGTTAGTGGAACTGATAACTGGATGTCTATTTAGTAAATTGTACTTTTGAAGTGAAACTTCTTTAGAATCGTTGTGACTTCAAACCGGATGCAACGGAAAAAACGACAGGACACAAATACAAAAACACAAACACAAGACATAAATACAAAAATGTGTAGGATTATATTATATATTTATCTCATTTTGTCGATTTACTGAAGTTTCACTTCTATTGTGAATCGCACACACACCTTTTTATCATAAAAATATATTTTGTACTTTACCGAAAGAAGTCATTTTTTTTTGTTAAGTATTGTTCAAGATCTATGACTGTACCCACTTCTACAAGTAAATAAATTAAAATTTAATATGTTTTCCTGTTCCATAAAAATAAGATAAGAATAAGATAAAACCACACGCAGGCAATAGTCAAAATATAATGCCGACTTTCATGAAGGTTATTAACATGGGTATGCTTCTCGGAACTAACAAAAAGTTTCTCGCTCTTGTCCAGTCATTTTAAGTTCGGAACCGGTTTGAAATGTCTTCATTATGAATTCCCCGTGAGAAATCTTATTAATATCAGCTCTTCATAAAAATGAGGCCTTTTATTTTGTTTAAGAGCTGACATTTTATTCATTTAAGTTGATAATTGGTGATTAAAATATTTCAATCGTTAATTATGGTAAGATCGTTCTGATAGTTAAACACGGATTGAAGTTATATTTATCTGTAGGATTAATTGAATGTTTTTACGATGAGATATGTCATTAAATTGACTTTGATGTTATTAAAAACATATGTAATATATATCCAGTCTTTTTTAAAATATAGGGTTGCCTCTATGGGTTACTAGTCTGGTGTTGACGTTGACTTCATAAAGTCCTGAGTTCGATTACCGGGTTGGACATGTTTTTTTCAGTTTTCTGGTAAAAACACCGTTTCCCGGGATTGAAAAATGTCTGTCGGGCACTAAGTTTGCCACAAATCATATTGTGGGACTAAAACTTCTCTGCCTACTGCTAGATGGATTTTATTATAGTTCTCAAAGCTCCACATAACGGTACTAAAAAAGCTGCTCGTATGAGGTGACCGTAGGATTTTGTGAATAACACCATGACTGTGACATAAGGTGGTAGAGGTTTAGGACAACTAATTGAGGGTACAAAATAGCCTTTTTAATTTATGGTTTCAATTAAATGGGGAAAAAAATAGCTCTCTTCAATGTCTATAAAAAAGGTAATTTAAAAAAGTCTTTGAAATCTATAACATATTTTGAGATCATTAATTTTAATTACATAATAAATTTATCCTTATAAAAATATTAGTAAATGTTATTACTGACTAACCTAACATTCATATTACAAATGAATAATTTCACACTTCGATACAAAACAGTAACCCTTCTAATGTTCACCAAAAATGAAAACAATTATGTAATAAAAACTTGAAACTAGGTGAATGAAATAAAATAAATTCGATTCGTGAAATAGGGATGTTAAAGTATTATATTTTCGAATAAAAACAAAAAAAGTATCTTCACGCCCATATCCCCGAAGATGTAGGCAGAGGTACAACCAAGGCATCCACGACTAGCCGAAGACACTAAGTCCCACAACGTCATAGGTGCCTAGCCGGGCACATATCCAATCCCAAGCACCATTTCTTTATTAGAAAATTGGAAAATCCAAATTTTCTTTTTGATGCCCGACCCGGGATTCGAACCCGGGACCTCATGCAGTGAAGTCCAACATCTGAACTGGTAGACCACAGAGGCGATAAAAACAATAAATAATAAAAACAAGCCAAAATTAATGATCCCGTGCAAAAACTAGGACACAATCAGTCGACTTCATTAAGCGGATTCTAATCTCCCGCGATATCTGTCGTTCCACAATTATACCGTTACTGCCCATTGCACGACAGCGCTCATTATAGGCGAAGAATCTTAAGAAATTTCATCCAAAACCCATTCAAACAGCCCTCCCAATTGTGAGAAGGTGTTCCGTTTGAATGGTAGGTAGAAGGGTACGAGTATAATGAAATTTCGCCTCAATAAAGACCAGTGAGCCTGTAACACAATACTTGATGTTTCCGCCACCGCGTATCCATATCAAGTCATTTAACCAAATAAAAATATCTGCCGACACATCTTTGGTAGTAAATTATACGCTTTTGTGTTCAAGTTAAGTTTTAGGAAAATTGATCGTGATTTGTAATTAATACCTGTATTATTTTACTTATAAGTGTAGTGTAAAAAAATTAAATAAGTGTACATATTAATGTAATGTTTTAGATATTTTATCAGGTTTACTTTTAATACACTTTTTCGGCTGGAAGAAATTTCTTTTATAATAATAATAACAAATAATAAATATCTAACCCCAAAGTTAGCAAATTATATGCTTGTGTCATGGTGTCAGTCAACGACACTAATACATAGAATTACGTGAATAGATACCAGAATAAATTTAATAAACACCCAGTCCCGGAAATGCAGACATCTAAATGTTCATCACACAAATACCTGCCCCCGTCGGGAATCAAACCCGAGCCTCGCGGTTAGTAGGTGTAGTTAGGTGTGTACGCTAGCCACTCGACCAACGAGAGATAAGCATCTTTTATTAGAAATAAGCAAGCCCTTTGTACTTTTGCTTTACTTTCTTTTAAGTTCCATTAGCTAGCGTCTCGGCCCGGCTTTACTCAGGGGATACAATCATCACTACACTACATCATTTTTCCTTTTGTATTACTCTTTCTATTTAAAAACATTATTACCCATTAAAATTCAAGGTTTTAAAAATCTAAGTATACATAGGGGATAGATAGTGGAAAGTAGTATTTTTTTCTGTCCTATTACTTTGTCCTGCCCTATCTAAAAATGTTATATTTTTTCAAAAAAAACTTTTCCTGTAAACAATAAATACAAAAAAATAAATGCCGAAATTGTTCTTGTGTACAATCGGTGACAAAATGATGTAGGTATCTATTATTTTTGTAAATAAGTCATTGTTATACATACATATTTTCTTAAAAAACCAAAAATGTTGCCGGGGTTTTAATCTTCTTTTACACAATATTTGATAAAAATCAGTTTTATAGTTTTGGCATAAAAATGAAACAGATGAACTGTCAAAACTTTTGATAGCACTTGGTTTAGGTTTTGTATCCCGTATGCAATAAGTAGCCATAACTATTTTTTCGAAAACATTTCAAGTTAAGGTTTAGTTTCATTACTGTTTTATTACAAACTTGCGGCCCGCCCTGGCTTTGCACGGGTATAAAACCTATCCTATTAATATTATAAATGCGAAAGTTTGTATGTATGGATGTATGGATGTTTGTTACTCTTTCACGCAAAAACTACAAAGCCGATTACGATGAAATTTGGTATGTAGGTAGATGAAGACCCGGAATAATATATAGGCTACTTTTTATCCCGGATTTCCCGCGGGATTGGGACTTACGCGGGTAAAACCGCGGGGCGCAGCTAGTATACATATAAACCTTCCTCTTCAATCACCTTTTCTATTAAATAAACCGCATCAGAATCCTTTGCATACAGATAGAGGAAGCGACTCTGTTTTGTACTATGAAGTGAAGAGAATAAACAAATAGATAACATCACAATAAAAAAAATCACGGATATAAAAGTGTTTTTACTTATTGAGTCATTGGAGTGACGATATGTCAAAAAATAATATTAAATACCAACAGCTTAATTTAATACTACTAATCTTAACATCGTTTATAATTTCATATTTTACGCAGCTAAAATGCTTTGAAATTTAAAACCATTGTCATAAACTTAATAAAAAATGTTATTATTACCTTAAAGTAGTACATTATCAGATAATTGAAGCAAAGAAATGTTGTACAACTTAATAAATGTTATACCAGAGAAAGAATTTTGATTTTATCTTTTGATTTAATGTATCTTGGAATCGAAATTGATTTTTAAATTTTGAGCTTTTCAAATTATGTTTATTTCTATAAATAAAAGAGTTTATATCGGATTACTCGGAGTCTTTATATTATTTTTTATGATAGTGAAAGGTTTGTCTTTTTGCAAAAAGTAGTCATATTGACTTATTTAATCACTGATATATTTTAAGTATCGGTCGTTGGCCTTTTGAATGAAGAAGAAGCAAATGGGATTTATTACATTAAAAATACAGAGCGCCTATATTCAACAAAGTTGCGTTACCAACATGATGTTGCCATCTTAAGCTCAAGTTTGCACTGATTTTTCACAGCAAAAAAGGTAAACAGCGGTTGAAAAATGTTAATTAAAATACTTAAATCACTAATTATGGTAAGATCGTTGTGATAGTTAAAAACAATTCGAAAGTTATATTTAACCGTTGGATAGAAAATGTTATATTGAACTGGTTGGACTATATACAGCAAAGTTGCGTTTCCAAACTGATGATATAATTTTAAGCTTTAGTGTAAACTTGAGCTTGAGCAAAAAAGGTAAAGCGTTATCAATCTAGGCAATGGAAGATACTACTACATTTTTTATATAAGACAACGAACAAAAACTCAGCTCTCCTAATGGTAAGTGACTTCCGTAGCTCTCAAGAGATGTTATTGGTTTTTCGCTCATCTGTATCTGGGGTGTTAGGCCTGATATTCAAATTTATCGGCTACTCTACCCCTAAACCGAAATATAACAACACTGTCTTTATATAAGCTGGTATAGACAAGGCAGTGGGTGGACCACTAGTCGTTATTCGTGTTTTTTTTGTTAAAAGATAGTGACCACTGTGGTTTAGGTTAGGTGTCTTCTATGTAAAATATACCATCTCCCTGCCTTCCTACCAGCGGCTTGCAAGAGGCGAGTTATGATTGAATGGCTTATTACCAATGAGAATACTGATAATAGACTGCTGTACAGTAATTTGTTTCCTATCCGGACAAATTACTGTACAGCAGTCTATTATCAGTTTTGTTACAAGATAGTGACCACTGTGTTGGATCTCCCTATTAGAATATACCATCTATCTTCCTTCCACCAGGCAGTTTGCAAGAGTCGAGCAAAGGTTCAATGGATTATTAACCACCACCACTGATGGTAGAGTGCCGTACATCAATTTCTCCGGGTTGGGATCTACCGCTTTATCTATTCCTGGCGCCACAATGACAGTGTCTTATTCCGGTCCAGTCGACTTGCTCAATTGGTCTAACACGGCCATAAGGATACCTCTTACCATTAGGATCGCTATCTTATTTTATAAAAAAAACAGGCGACACACAACTCTTCTAATTGTAAGAGACCGACCGCGGTCTATTGACTTGGATGTTAGAGATTAGACCTAAAGTGTATAATAGACTAACCGACTATCTACATATTATGACTGATACAAGATACCGTTAAAGTGGAGAAGTAAAGCAATAGTTTTTTTTATGATATTGGAAGGCAAACAAGCAGACGGATTTTCTGCTGGTAAGAAATTCAAGCCGCCTAGAGACACCTAAGATGGTAATGGTGCGATGCCAACCTGAGGCCGGGACGTTAGGCCGCGAACAAAAGTAAGTTTACCAGCTACCTTACCCCCAAACCGGAACACGTCATGACGTTATGGCGGCAGGAATAGGTAAGGCGGTGGTACCAATCCGGGTGAGTCGCTGCAAAACTCTACTACCTAGTCAGATATCACGGTGTTAGTGACGCTAAGCCTATTCACGCCTTTTACGAGTTGCCTGGCAGAAAGGCAGATGGTCTATTCTGTAAAGTAGCCCGGACTAACACGGGGAATGCATGAAAAAAAGGATTACAGGGACTGGGCAAGTGCACCACCATCGAATTTATATTCAAAAGTAAGCAACTTTAAAATCCGTTTCGTGGCATACAAAATGAAATACAAACTTATTGGCCAATAGATACGGCTCCAGACCGGATATTCAGTTTGAATTATTAATACAATTCTGTAACGAAGCAAATTGTAAGCTGCTTAGTGAGGGGAACTGAATAAATATTAGAAAATTGATAGTGGCATTTCTGAAGGCGTCAATTCTGCTGCTTATCTCTAAAAATTTATTTCAACTGGCATAAGTAAAATGAAGCAGAGGCGCCAATTCTTTGGCATTTAAATAAAATATGGATATTTTAATAGAATTCTAAAATGAGTTTTTATTTATTACTAGCTTGCCCAGTCAGACGATGTATTGCTACTTTTTTTAATGTGATTTTATTTAAAAAAAATATGGTAAGACCCTTGTCACTTAGCGGTATCAAAAATAGATGTTGGCTGATTCTCAGACCTACTTATTATGCTAACAAATTTCACGAAAATAGGTCAAGCCGTTTCGGAGGAGTTCAATCACACACACACTAGAATTTTATATATTAGATTTTTGCTTTATCCTTATTAGGTGAATTTTGGAGGGACGAAGAGAAAAGACACATCCTATTAATATTATAAATGCGAAAGTTTGTATGTACGGATGTATGGATGTTTGTTACTCTTTCACGCAAAAACTACAAAGCCGATTACGATGAAATTTGTATGTAGGTAGCTGAAGACCCAGAATAACAGAAAGTTTGTATGTACGGATGTATGGATGTTTGTTACTCTTTCACGCAAAAACTACAAAGCCGATTACGATGAAATTTGATATGTAGGTAGCTGAAGACCCAGAATAACATAAAGGCTACTTTTTATCCCGGAGTTCCCGCGGGATTGGGACTTACGCGGGTGAAACCGCGGGGCGCAGCTAGTTTCTTCATAATTATTGAATTTCGTATCCGCATTGAGTAATGTTAAGCAATCTTTTATGTGAGAGCACACTGCTCTTCTTCGCTTACTTTTTACATAAAAATGTCGGTAACAGTAAGTGCAACTTTGTTATGTAAAAGTACGTAAGTGAAGTTTATGTTTTTAAGTATTGATGCACTTATAACATATTATAAATACTTTAAGCCTGATTTTTTTGAAACTAATTTCGAGATTCGAACAACGTTCGAATATCGAACCCAATTGAATCAATTTTGTTAGTGGCAAAGGCTCACGCCCTATCCAAATACTTAAAAATGTGTAAGTCAATTTTTTTGCTTCTTTATTAATGTAACATACATATGACAGTAGCCCTAGCTTTACGGGTTGTTCCTTTAAATGCGACTTATACCAAATGTTATAAAGAAAGATGCTCTCAACTCTATGTTTTTGTGCGGGTTAGCTCAGAGCTTTTTCCATAACATTACAACTTGATATTTGCTAGAGCGTCTTCGTGAATTATTTGTATGAAAATTTCAAACAGAGCCTCTGTTGGTTACTGAAAGAACTAAATTTTAATTAAGTGCTATAGATTTCCATACGTTAATTACTGAACGTATTCATGGTAAATAAAGAACGTTATACATACCTACTGGGAGTTTTGTCGCCATCGAGGGAAAACGTGGTCGCAGTTTTTTCGAAATTACAAAATTTTGTGTAGGTATGTATGGAAAAAATATTTGTGTTAAATTTTGTTCAGTTATGGTAACCAAATGAAGTATTCATGAAGAAAATATTGTATTCTTTAATTCCTCGTTGCTGTCAAATCTCACAAATAAACTTGGTATTTTTTATTTTTTATTTATTTTATGATATAGGAAGGCAAACAAGCAGGATTTCCTGATGGTAAGAAATTTACGCCGCCTAGAGACACCAAAGATGGCAATGGTGCGTTGCCAACCTGAGGTCAGGATGTTAGGCCTCGATCAAAAGTAAGCTTAGCGGCTACCTTACCCTCCGAACCGGAACACGTCATGACGTTATGTCGACAGGAATAGGTAAAGCGGTGGCACCAATCCGGGCAAGTCGCTGCAAAACTCTACCACCTAGTCAGATGTCACGGTGTTAGTGATTATAAGCCTATGCTCGCCTTTTACGAGCTGCCTGGCAAGAAAAGCAGATAGAAGACTTTCGATGACCAATTATGAAAAAAATTGAATTATTTGACCGCCTCGTCCCACCGACCCACCGCGAGGCGCGGGTTTGATTTCCGACGGGGGCAGACATTTGTGTGATCAACTTGAATAATGAATGTATTAGTTAATGAATTTAGACGCCTTAATTTTTCGGTCTAGACTCTAGGTGTTTATTAAATTTATTCTGGTATATATTTAAGTTTTCCTATGTATTACAGTCGTTGACTAATACAAGCACATAGTTTGCATACTTCGGGGTTAGGTTTCGTTTATGTAACTGTCCCAGGTATATTTACCTGGAACAATAATACACCTGGAACAATAATAATAGAATGTTTTTGACATATCGGATAACATAGTGCAAATTGATACTTGACTAATGGCAAAATATGATAATGGCAAAGCCAAAACCCCTAAAAATATTGGTTTGAAAATTATTTTTTGTTTAATACATTTTTTCAAATTTAAATTTAAACAAACTTCGAAATAATATGGTTCTTGAGTTACACTTAATTCTTAATTAAGTTAAACTTAATTAAAAAAATTGGTTCATCTACTGCAATGACCACTCGAAATGGGGATTATTTATTTATGTAAATAGATAGATGACGTAATTTTATGATTTAATGGAAAGTAAACCTTTTTTATTTAAATACATAACGTATTAGTTATTCATTTCCTTAAACTAGCAGGCTGGAAGAAATTTATTTCATAAGAGATAAACTCCTTATAAATTTATCGTAAAATATATTTGATGTACCTACCATAAAATGATTTAGCATATATATAATACCAACCCGCATTTATTACAAACATATTATTAATCATCGTTATAAACAACATACATTCGATTCGGAGAGTAATAAGCCTATGAATATGATTTAAGTTTTGCATTAATTAATACTAAAATTTAACTGAGTTTGTATATCAAATTATAATTGGGTAGGTTTATAGGTTATTTGCACTAAACATAACACAGACCTCGGATTTAATTAGTTTCTTGAGTACAAAATCAATTAACAACACCAACGTGGATTTCCATTACCACAGTTCCAAAATGCCTCACAAAGAGCTTACAAACGCAGAATTATAATTAATAATTACTAAATTTTATTGTCTGTCTGTTGTAAAACCGTACGTGTAAATTAATTAAGTTATAAGTAACCGAGCAATATCAAAGGGACTATAAAAGACGAAATTAAATTGTTCCTGTAAGCTGAATGTCTTAAGATTTTGGAATTAATGAATTTAAATTACATTATTTTAACCTAAGGATTAATATATTTGGAACTTTCATTTGCGGCTTCGCTTGGTAT
This sequence comes from Calephelis nemesis, assembly GCA_002245505.1. NCBI lineage: Eukaryota > Metazoa > Arthropoda > Insecta > Lepidoptera > Riodinidae > Calephelis > Calephelis nemesis. The sequence goes on from NJDD01001027.1 coordinate 151,895, forward strand.
CCAAATTTAAATAAATAAATAAATGTCCCTGGACAAGTCACAAATTGAATCTAACCCCAAAGTAAGCAATTTATATGCTTGTGTTATGGGTGTTATTCAACGAATCTTATACATAGAAATACTTAAAAAGATATTAGAATAAACTTTATAAAATGAAGGTTTTGTGTTGTATATAAACTACATAACTGAAAAGTTTCATTTATATCAGCTTAGTGGTTTTTGCGTAAAAGAATAACAAAAATCTGTGCTTTCTCATAAACTTTCGCATTTATAATATTAGTAAAATTGGGGGCGTCAATTGGATATTATTTTATTAATTAAACCTAATATTATAGAAGTCAACTATTTTTTAACGTAGCTGAATACCTATTTTAGTTATGTTATTTATGTCTACTTAGTTATACTAGATATTTCTATTGACTTCGCTCTTGTTTCTCGTGGAAAAAATCAAGCGATCGTAGTACTTATTTAAGCGAAAAGAAATAAATCTAGTTTTTTACTTCGTGAGGAAAAAAGTTCATTCATAATTGTAATTTAAAAATGTCCACTGAATCATTAGCTTACGAAAAAATAATCAACAAAATACGTGCTTAATTGACGAAATAATCGCCGTAACTAAAACACAAAAAAACATTTGAGAGACGATTTGAGAATCTCTGATTTTTTAAATTGACAAATTAGCGCTTATTTGATCGATGATATTGAACTATCGCTTAGACAAATTGAATTAAAATTAATTAGTTATTTCGTAGTGGTTAAGCCATGAAAGCTTACCAGATAGATTTTAGTGGTTATAATATAAGTGTAATTATTAGACGGCGCCAGAGAGTATTGAAGGACAGATTTTTCACAGAATTATAAAACCGTAAAAGTAGCATGTTATGAAATGTAAATAGTTTTATTAAATATTTTAAGTTTTAAGATTTTTTATTACAATCATAACAGAATATGAAAAATTAGCATGCTGAATTTATGACATATGCTTATTCTGAAAAAACACTTTTAAGTTTAATATAAAAAGCTTATGATTGGCTGTGGTTAAATCCATATTAACATTTATTTAGTTTTTATAGCCTAAATATTTGTCATATTAAGATATTGGGTGTATACAGAATATAACAAAACATATTATTCAAACATTTTTAGAAATTAACACAAATTGATGTTAATAATATAATTTAAAATGTGTATTTTTCAAGCATCAGATATATTTGTTAATACAGTTATATCCCCTACCCCCATCCCGTTGGTCTATCTACGTATCAAAATTTGTCTATGTTTAAAAAAATATATATCACATTTACTCTACTACCGTCGTCGATTAAGCCACCCTCCCCTAGCTACCAGAATAACTTTCATTGCCACGTAGTCATATCTGCTTGGCCAAAACAATTGATATCTCTATTTGTATCAATAATACGGGACGCAGACATTACGTGGATTCGGTACGTGGTTTGAATCTCGAGGAAATATCCGCCCATCGTGTTGAGACCATTTCAACTTTAATAAAGCTTTCCGTTTCTAAACAGGTATATTACTTGGGTGAATCATATAAAATTTACTAATAAGACCTTACGAATCATCGGAAGATACTATTATGAATCATGCACAAAATGCAGATTTTTTGTGCATAAATATAATAATGTACTTGTATCTAATCCACATATCCATACCATACCTATATTGAAAATTCGAAAGTCTGTCCGGCTATCTACTACGCTGTCACGACTAAACCGCTAAAAACTTTCTTTTTCTTGCTCAACTCGGGATTCGAACCCGGGATCTCATGCAGTCAAGTCCAACAACTAAACTGCTAGACCACAGAGGCGATCGATTCTTTTTTCGAAAGATAGAAAATGGTTCTGAACTGGTCCCACATACATTTTGTCAACACGCACTCGTAGTTTTTGAGTTACACTTAATATTGCATATACTTTTCACTTTTTTGTAAAATCGAGAAGCTCCTCCTTTTTTTAAAAAAGTAAAACCAGTTGTTTAATAATTGTAACAACAATTGTTAGAGTCCCTATGTTAAAGATGAGAACGAGTGTTAAGTATTCAAAATGTGAGTAGATAATTATATTAGATCTCTATTTTTAACTTTGTGGTCAAGCGGTTCTGCGTTAGAGTTAACCACTTTAGATCCCGGGTGAAGCAACTCAAAATGTGTTTTCTTTAATATTTTTTTACATAAATAAACTCTATTTCCCTTAGCAATATCATCACGAGTGAACGTTTACAAGTTTGTTATTTTCTTGGTGTATTATTTTGTAGTCAGGAGAAGGTTCTTAAAAATAAAATATATTGTACCTAACTTTACGGGATGTCAGAAAATATCTGAGAAATTATCTAAAGATTCTTCATAATTCATAAGTACCTAACTTAAGCCTGGATAACGATTTTGGAGAAATAGTTTTTATTAAAGACGTTCAAGACAATATCTGACGTCCAAGAAAATTCTCAACAAAGGTGACCTTGTTCCCATCTTCTGATTGTTATTAAATAAGGATTAAATCTACGGTCTAGACTGATGCCCACCAACGTTTACCATCAGTGCTGCAACCTTCCAGAATACCTATTAGAAACAAGCTTCTGATCGAAAAGTGTTTTCTCGGTACCTGTTAGTAGATAGGCTTGCTGATTACATTATGAGAATAAGGCTATGTTTCACCATGTCTGAGTAAAGTTCTAAGTAGGCTACTTAAAAGTTAATTACAAAGTAAAACACGTTCTTGCGTTTCACAGTCATCAAGTAACACTAATTATGACTTAAACTGCCCAGTAATTTACAGGTCGGATAGAGTATTGATTAGCTTATTTACTTGTCAAGTAAACTTCAACTTTCAACATTGTGATACTGATACATTGTGAAACATAGCCTAAGTAGTACCTTTAAATAATCGAAGGCGATCTTCTGGCCTACAGATGTGAAGCTTCTACTTTTTTTCTATAGATCATTATTTAGGATTAGTATTTACATATCAAACGTATATTTTGCATAGTAAAGTATTTTATTATGGCTATCCAAAAAGTACTCATGAAGCTAGTAGTTTGGACTTTTGAATACCGACCACCAAGTTAAATAAACATCCAGCAAGGACGAATCTAAAACTTATCAAACACGATCCTTAAACAAATGTATCTATCTTTAATAATATTGAAATATGTTTCAGTAACAGTCATAAATCAATACTGTAGTCTTAACCTGAATGAATATTTAATTTTTATTGACCTTACAACTTTCCTTAATTTAGGGCTGCCAAAAACAATAAAATTATTTTCTTCACTTTCAATGTCGTTTTTTACTTAACAGCGAATAAGTTCATAGATCTCCTGATGGTAAGAAACAATCGCTATAAGATATCACATAATATGGTTTAGGTTTCTCGTTTTTGCAACCCTTTTGGATGGATGGATTACTTGGATATAATTTTATTGATTTTATATTGAGATTCAATTAGCGCTTAATATATAAATATATTATCTATATCTTATATTAAAAATCTATCTGTCAATCGACCATTTCGTGAAAAGATTGATCGATTATGGTATTTTTTTTGTTGTGTTAGTCATTGTCAGGAAAATGCTGACATGAAAATTAATAATAAATAGTTATAGTTGGAACCAGATGACGTCTGTCGGTTCAGCTAGTCTTATATATAAAAATGAATCCCATTTACCCTTAATCATTGCGTCATGCCTAAACAGAAAGAACAATTTGGGTAGTTATTTTGTATTTGTATTTTATTATCAGATAAAAGGGTTCTTGTAAAAAAATGTGAGTATAGGGATTTTTTTTATTAAATATTAGGTTAAAATATCTATCACTTTACTGATACTTCAATCAAATATCTAAGAGAAGATAACGTCTATCAGGTCAGCTTATCTTGTTATATAAGAAGTGAATCCCGAATTCCCCCCTCTCCTTGCCTATCGCATTACACATAAACGGATAGACCAATTTTGCTACTTCTTTTTTGGTTCTGTCAGTTATTGTCAGGAAAAGATACATACAAAAGATAAAGTTATCGACATCTCTCACCTCAGCTAGATATGTGGGAAAACATATTTTTAAACAAACAAAATGGCAAAAATAATTACCACATACAGTCGAACTACATAGTTTAATGACGACTAGCTGTTGCATGCCTCGTTGTTCGCATATTATGATATATAAGGAAGTTATCTATTTAATTCATTCATACATTCAGCGTAGTCATAGTCCTTCTATAAATTTTAAAGTAGGTTCTATTGGTATGCCAAATTTCGTCACGTTTGATTCAAGTGTTAATAACATGAATTACTACTTTGAAATCTGATACATGCTCTGTAATTAAGTAAATAAATTAATAAGAACATTTGAGCCGTTTTTTGGATTTAAAGTATCTTCATGCCCATATCCCCGAAAAGGTAGGCAGAGGCACAACCAGGGCACCTACGACTAGCCGAAGATACTAAGCCCCATAGTGTGATAGGTGGCAAGCCTATCGCCAGCCGGGCACGTTTCCAATCCCGACCAACATTTTTTTTATTAGAAAATTGGAAAAATCCAATTTTCTGTTTTTTGGCCGACCCGGGATTCGAACCCGAGACCTCATGCAGTCAAGCCCAACACCCGGACCGCTCGACCACAGAGGCGACTTTGGATTTGGATTTAACTTCTATGAATAATACTTTTAAAAAAATCATTTTGTCCCAATTTCATATATACATATATTGTTCCAGTGATTTATCCCGTTTGGTTGTCTGTTATCGATAAATATCATTCATGAGATTAATAAAATTAATATTAACTTTATTATTTTTGGTAATATGATACCATGCTATTAACATACCTATCCAT
>NJDD01001027.1:157218-167681 GCA_002245505.1 Calephelis nemesis
ATTGGTATGCCAAATTTCGTCACGTTTGATTCAAGTGTTAATAACATGAATTACTACTTTGAAATCTGATACATTCTCTGTAATTAAGTGGCACAACCAGGGCACCCACGACTAGCCGAAGATACTAAGTCCCGTAGTGTGATAGGTGGCAAGCCTATCGCCAGCCGGGCACGTTTCCAATCCCGACCAACATTTTTTTTATTAGAAAATTTGAAAAATCCAATTTTCTGTATGTTGGCCGACCCGGGTTTCGAACCCGAGACCTCATGCAGTCAAGCCCAACACCCAGACCGCTCGACCACAGAGGCGACTTTGGATTTGGATTTAACTTCTATGAATAATACCTTTAAAAAAATCATTTTGTCCCAATTTCATGTATACATATATTGTTCCAGTGATTTAACCCATTTGGTTGTGTAAGTTATCGATAAATATCATTCATGAGATTAATAAAATTAATATTAACTTTATTATTTTTGGTAATATGATACAATTCTATTAACATACCTATCCATTCCCGAACGAGTTATGACTGTTTATAACTTTTTATTTAAAACAATATTAAAATCTATCCATATACATAAAATTTTGTAAATATTGTTAAATACTTCTATTATGAACAAAATTGATTGCTGACACTTTTTACGATAATAATAATAAATATTGCTATTGGGACGGCACGCATTGTGCCTCCTGTGCACTGTGCACTCATGGTTCCTCACTCTGTCGCCCTGACCACTGACGGTTTAGTTTTAAGACCACCGTTTTTGGTTCCCTGTTTTTTATGTTTATATTTTTATATTATTTTTTGTACGTTAAATATTGCTATCTAAAGATTTGTAATATTGACTAAGACCCAGTAATAATAACCTATCCTACAGATAGAGATAGGCCTACTGAGTTTTGTTGCAAAGATATTTTTGTTAGTTTATAGTTACCTGACAACTGATCTAAGATAGCACTATCTTTTGTCTTAGATATATTATTAATATTGCTCGTTGGCACTTTTTAATTACATTAAAAAACTATCATATTCATTTTTTTTTAATTTAATAACAATTATATTTCTAAATTATTGTGTTGATATTATTTTAAATGTCTTAATAATATTACATTTCAAGATTCTTTCTGAAGGGAGAGATGTATGCCAACGCATAAATGTTGGCTTCTGCTGCTATTTATATGAATAAAGGTTATTGAACTTGTTTGATATTGTTTTGAATGAATATTAAATAAAAAAATAACAAACATCCATTAAGCTACAAATATCTAAGGTAGGTATATATTTTTGAAATAGGGTTGTGATTTATTAGTTTTTTACTCTTTATTCAGAATTAGAATGTTTCTTTTTTATATAGGTATAAAAATCAATTATCTATCGTTAGTTCCACTTAACTTCGAAAAAGGTTTGATTATTTCAAAAAGACTCTTTTGCCCCCCAAGGATGGACAGTAAAAAATAATACGTGGACGAAGCTGCGGCTGACAAGTAATAAATACAATGCTAAGATTACTGAGGCTTTTTTAAACTGTTGAACACAAGGTTTTGAATTTAGGAAATTGTTTCTAAGTAAGTGCCACTACTAAAATTGTTATATTTGAATATTTAAAAAAAAAGGACATGAAGATCAAAGAAGATAGGTATTTATATCAAAAGTAGGTACACACATTTTGGAACATTGTCCGAATATGATACAGAAATATGCAATAGATAAACCAGGTTGTACGAATATACTAGTAAGATATAGATACTATAGCTAACATTTGAATTGTTTATGCAATTAGCTCCTACCTACTTACTTGAAATATCAAACAATAAAAGGTCTAATTATATTATTTATGAGTTTATATTATTTCCTTAAAATGAACTTAAAAAATATAAATATTTATCATTTGTATTATTTTAAATAATAATGAAACAAAAATGATTCAATTGTAAGAAAGAAGTGTATTTAATGTAAATTGTTATTCTATTTATTTAATTATTACTTGAAAAATATTTATTTGAAACATGCCTCAAAAATTTGAAGATTGACAAAAATAATATGAATCACTGCTGGAGTTTCGGTTGATACAAAGTTAACAATCTCGGCTTGAGAATGCTGAGACAACCAACCTCTAGTCCGTTGAACCAAACGTGTTGTAGTTACACTAAAAAAATAACATCACAAGATTAAAGTGTGAACAGTCACTTGATTCTTCATAAACAATTAAAATCACTGAACAAAATAAACATTTATTCAGTTATACAATATAACTGGTTTAATATCGTATAGTTACGATAAAGTTCAAATCGAGCGCTACAAAAGCGTCCATCAAACGTGCCGGCCGGCGCAGAACTAGCTCCGCGTTTCCATTCTCTACAAAACTTTTAAGTCATGGAGACGGCAAAGCTATGTCGCGCTTCTACAACTCACGCACACAAACACACCCAGCACCCTATACACAAACACGTAGCGAGCTTCCAAGTTTACTAAATAAACGAACACCAACACAAACGAATGCGTACACCGTCTACCCTTGTTCATGAAATCGGAAAGAGAAAGCAATATCAACAATCCATTTATACGCTCACGCGTGAAAGAGACTGACTTACCAAACAGATGTATATCATTTTACGCAGGTAAGTATTGAAAATGTTGGAAGGTTAGAGTGAGAAGGCCTCTAATTTAGCGTATGCGATGCCGGTTTTGAGGGAACAGGACAGGAACTGTTCAAGTCACCAACTATACATTCCTTCCTGATACCGGTGTGCCGTCGTACCTTTCGATCGTTCAAGTGGCAGATGAAGCTTTTAGGGCTGTCACTTACGTAATTGTATCACCCAATTTAATAATTGCGTAGTAGGTCATATAGTCTCTAAGTAATAGGTACTCTAACATAGATCATTTTCTAGTTCAGTGTGAAGATAGTCCTTTGCATAGCTAGATTCTTTGTACTAATGTGACCGCAAAACTTGTATCTATCAAGTTTTTATCATTTTGTACTGTAAGGTCAGTCTATATACCAGGTAGTTTGTATAGGCACCTTTTACATTTTTTTTTAGTTGGGATTGTAATCTATATTTTTATTACGAGGTATCTGCTAGTTAGTTATTATTTTAAGAGAGGTATTATAAATCTCTTAGTTATTTGTATTACTCTGTCAATTTTCATTATCCCCAGAACAAATCCAAATTAGATTATGCATAAAACCTACATAAAAAAAGGACGTACATATTTATGTCCAAAAATTGTCCTAAAGTAGACAGTTCAGAATGTAAATCATACTTAAATCACTCAACACTTTTATGTGAAACCAAAAATGTATCACACATATGTTTCTAAGCATAGAATTATGAATAGTGTATGAGATTTAAGAATATGTACCTTTGGATAGGGATTGAGAAATATTGCTATGTTTCTTACTACTAACATTATATATGTGAAAGTTTGTATGTTGTCATTTACTCCTTCACACAATAAATGCTAAACTGATTTTCATGAAATTTGGCACACACACACACACATATGGTAACTTGGATTGACCCATGGGATAGTTTTTATCCCGAAAAAATGTTCCTGTGGGACCGCTAAGAACGCGGGCAACAGTTAGTCCCTTATAAATTCCACAATATATTTTTATTATTTTCTTTTAGCCAACCAGTTACACTATCTAAGTATTATCTTCTACTAAAACTAGGGAAACTAGGGAGTTGTTATAGCTATGTTGATGCTTATATAGTGAAACCAGTTGGCTTTAACAAAATAATAAAACAGATTATGGAAAGTATAGGTGATATTAGTAAATGTGTATATTGACTGAGAAATGAAAATGCACATAATATAACAAATTATAATATATTCAATGGACCGCTGACAAGTGACGTATAGGCGCTTATTGAGGATTTATTATTTATTTTTATGATATTGTAAGGCAAACAAGCAAACGTATTTCCTGTTGGTAAGAAATTCACTCCGCCTACAGACACCAAAGGTGGTAATGGTTCGTTGCCAACCTTAGGCCAAGATGTTAGGCCTAGAGCAAAAGTAAGTTTACCGGCTACCTTATCCTCCGGAGCGGAACTGCAAGCGCTGACATTATAGCGGCAGGAATAGGCAAGGCGGTCGTACCAATCCGAGGAGTCGCTGTAAAACTATACATCCTAGTCAGATGTCACGGTGTTAACGACGGTAAGCCTATATTCGCCATTAACGAGCTGTCTGGTATAGGAAGGCTAGGTCTATTCTGCAAAGAAGCTCGGACCAATACTAGGAAACATTAAAATTAGAAATAAAGAAAATAATTATAATAACTACATAAAACGCAATTTTAGAGTGCAGAAAACTATAGAAACATGTTAATAAACTTAAGTTAAGTGAGTAAAGTGAAAAAATTTCTAGCTATGTTACTTCATTCGTAATTCAAAACAAGTTGAGGAACATTAGCGACAATAAGTAAGTTTTTCAAAAATAAGAAAAAATAATGTAAAGATATAAAGAATACACCAAGGAGACAACCCTATATCAAGATGTCACAAAGTAGCAGGTAGCGGTGCAAGGTCTAAGAGTACGTAACATGCGTTGCAAATTTTGGTTAGGACTTTTTACATTAGCTTAGCACATGCTTTCGGCAGAGCTTTTAACTCTATACTTTGGCTTAAAATTTCGTGTTTGTAAAAGAACTTTTGAAATACCTTAATGTATTTCCATACTTAAAATGTAATTTAAAATTTTAGGTTTAGGTTGAAGTATGTTTAAACCTACGTTTCAGATGAGGTAGGTAGAGGTATAACCAGGTTATCCACGATTAGCCGAATGTACCTATTTAGTATCACAATAAAATAAGTGGCAAACTTATCGCCCAAAAGCTAAGTAATCCTATACCGAGCAACGTTGTTTTTATTATAAAAGGAAAAATATTTTTTTAGTAGCTTGCCGCGGAGTCGCAGCAATTTGTCCAGTTTGGATCTCAATGCTTTAAATCCTGCCACCATAATGCCTTTGTCATGTTCCGGTCCGGGGGTAGGGGTAGTTAGTAAAATTTCCACAATAGGCCTAACATCCCGACCATACGACAGCGACGCATCAATAACATCTAAGGTGTCTATAGACCACTACGATCTTTACGGTCAGGAGAGCCGTGAGATTGTTCTATGACCTTTCACTTAAAAATACGAAATCATTTGAACAAAGTTTTGTCATAGAACAGCCTGGCCTTACCGGGCATAAAATTTGATCTCACTTCATAAATACAGACATACGGTATGTATACAGAATCCAACAACGATGAGGTTACAGTAAAGCTCTATTAATTTTTTTTTTTTTTGAATGACTAAATTGTTGCTAATCTCGCGATTTTATGCAACTTTACCGAGCTTTGTGGACCGAGCAGAGTGCTCAGCCCGAGACATCATTATTTAAATGCATGGGGCTGTTACCTACAACGCCAGCACCAAGGGTTGTCTCCCGGGAGGCCGTACCTCGACTTGGTGCTGCGTTCTATTTACTGGGTGGATTGGAAGGAGAAATATTGGCGGCTCGTTGCCCGGCGTTAGGCGCCGGGCGCAAGAGAGGTCTTCGTCGCCGAGACCGGAGGCAATGGTGTCGTGTAATGTTGTTGTGGTGTGAGTTTGTCGTGTTCCGGTTTGGAGGTGGAGAAAGTAGAGCGTTCGCCACGGTTATTTGGTCCGGAGGATCCGATAACACGTGGCGGGGTCTTCTATGATTAGGGGGCGCGTTCGCGACCGGTGTGTAGACACATGTGGAAGCTAACAACGGATTCGGGTAGGCAGCAGTTTTTTCAAAGTAACGTTCGGATAGTTCTTTGAAATGCTGCGCTATCGTGGGTAAATCGAGGTCGCGATGTAGGTCCTCGTTGCGAACGTACCACGGAGCGCCCGTGGCAGTTCGCATGAACGTATTCTGAACAACTTGTAGCTTTTTTAAATGAGTCGGGAAGGTATGCGCGAAGGCTACACTACCGTATGCTAATATGGGTGCTCTATTAGGTCACTAATTCGGTCGTATAAATTCGAAACAAGAAAATACTTAATACAGAATCTTCCGAAACATTTAATATCGTGCATCAGGTAGCGGCGAGCGAACACTTCTCCGAAATTGGAGCTTCACCTTCGTGTGGGTCTGATGTTAATTCGCCATGACACTATATCACAACATACAATATGTTTCTCCGTAACAAACTCACAAATTAGTATTATGTTTACACCTTTTCATGTATTTTTTCGTAGTAGATATGAAGTGACGGCTTGGGCTTATAGAGGTCTTGAAGGGCTAAAGTCTCAGAGTATGTTTTATTTTAGAGCCTATTTTTGTTTCAAAAATATATTATTTTTATAAAATTAATAATAACTGTAGTATGTTATGTCTAGATGACGAGACTAATTACAATATAATAAATGTTTAATGAAACTTAGAGAATACAATACAATACAATAACTCTTTATTGTGCACCAAATACAAATAAATCACAAATACATTAAAATAACTTAAAAATATACAAATGCATCTAATACTAGACGTCACAAATTAATCTAAAAGCAGAAGCTTGTTTTAATTATTAGTATTTAAGACAAACAAGAAAAGTCAAATGCAAACTATATTACATTGAATGCAGAAAGTGACGCTTTAACATACGTTTGAAAATATAAATATTTGGAGCTCTTTTGAATATTTTTTTTTTGTAATAGTTCTATCATTACAAGCGTTATCTTTTCTTTTAGCTACTTCTCCTTGGTGAGCGCAAATATGAGACAAAATTTGTTGTACATATTCGAATGTGGTGATTTCTGCACTACCAAAAGAAAGAAAATTTAATGGTGTTGGTAAATGTTTTTAAACCAATCCAAAAAACAGGTTTTCAATTCAACTGCGTTTTTTTTTCAAATTGTATCTTTGGTACACGTTGCTAAACTTGTTGATAAAATTTTAATGTTCATTTTTGAATTATTTGCTATCTTTCGAAAAAAGTATTATCAAATCGTAACAACGTATTGAATTAAATGTACAGCTTACATTATACAGTTTGGACAGAGTATTAGTACATAGTATCGCCTCTGTGGTCTAGCGGTCCGGGTGTTGGACTTGACTGCATGAGGTCCCGGGTTCGAATCCTGGGTCGGCCAACAAAAAGAAAATTGGATTTTTCCAAATTTCTAATAAAAAAAATGTTGGTCGGGATTGGAAATGTGCCTAGTTTGCGATAGGCTTGCCACCTATCACATTGTGGGACTTGGTGTCTTCGGCTAGTCGTGGGTGCCCTGGTTGTGCCTCTGCCTACCTCTTCGGGGATATGGGCGTGAAGATACTTATTAGTATATACAGTCAGTTCCCCGTGTTAATTTGGGTCTTCTGTGAAGAATAGATAATCAGCTTTCAAATCAAGCAGCTCATACTAGGTAAATATAAGCCAAATGGACGTTTACTAGCAAGAACACTGGGGGTAGTGTGCTGTGCAGCATCATGATAGTTCTGACACTTTCGTATTCCAGTCAGAAACAGCAATCCTACCCGGATTGCTGTTTGCTCTTTCGAGTGTTTCATTCTTTCAGTAAAACCATCTGCTTCTTATCAATAGCATTAAATTTAAAAAAATTGTTAGGCGGTTTGATGGCCCAGTCTTTGGGAAAGGTTATTTGGTATTTCTAAGTAGATTATGTTATAATTATTGAGCTAAGAAACTTAAAGCATATGCAAAGTTGCGGTAAGTAGCTAGTTCATGAAATAAATTGAATTTTAAGAATATTTTCTACGAAATATTAAGTTTCACAAAATCCTAGTTCAGTTAGCGTTGAACGAATATTTATACAAAACTAGTCATTTCCGAATGTTTAATTTCCAAGAAATATTCGTGTGTGTCTGATATTAATTATATTATTTGTGTTACACCGTATAGAGAAAAACATGGACAAATGAGTTATTTTTTTAAATTACTTTGGGGCAATTAAAAATATTTTGTATAACTGGCAGTTTTTCTCTTCAACTTTTTTTGTGAAATGTAAAAAAAAACCTATTTCTAATAATTCTAGAGCATTAGGGAGTCTTTTAAATCTCTATCACGTTAGGGATATGACGATGGCTCACCCATATAAATTACGTACGAGATAGATAACTCGCTAAAAAACAAGACATATCTACGCTTCAAAACTCTAGTTATATTTTGACGCTCCATGCATTCGCACAAAATAAGCGACACAGTCTTCTAAGTGATAGTTACAAGGTATATCCTTAGACCTAGAAAATAACAGGATATCAAAAGGACAAAAATCGGTAATTTCTACCATTGTGGCAACTGTATCGGTCTTACCCTAGTGCTTTTTTTCATAATAGTTGACTACTCAATCACATTCTTACATTTTTTGAATAAAATATCATGTATGAAGTTTTAATTAGGTTTTTTAAAATTATTTGAATTAAAATCTGACAAAAATATTTAAAAAAAAAGCTTCGTTTTTGCTCCGGCTTTTCAAATTGTGAAAAACTAGTACAACTCATGACCGCAAAATGCCTTAGTTAAAAGAAAAATCTAGATTTAGATACATTATCAAGGTTGTCTCTTAAAGATCATCTTGAAGTGTCTCTCTATTAATTAAAATGTTATATTGTGAGTGTTATTGCAATTCTGTAATTGTTGGTGCATTATCAAATATATTAATTCTTTTATAGGATCTTAATGCTCATAAATACATATCGTTTAAAGACGCCACATGATGCGTTTTAAGACTGAGGCCTTCTGCGTGCGTAAATCTAACAACTGCTGAAGAGTAGGTTTCCTAAACTGGATCTCTACAAAAATAACTACGTTCATAAAAACCGACTTAAAAATTAAAAAATAATAAAGATTTAATATAAATATATACTACCTATTATGTATTTGTGCCATTAACTTATAGGTTTGAAGTCGGTACCAAACCAATTTAATACTGACTTATAATAAATTTTGAAGTCGGTTTCTATTAACATTTTTATTTATATCTATTATTTTTTAGTTCATTGCTAATATGATTTAATTCAATGAATAAAAAAAACACCGGGATGGGAGAAAGTAGATAAAGCTAATAAAATAAAAACTAATGGGCCATAAACCTTAATCAAATTTTTATGGGAACAATTGGAAACTATTCTGCATCAAACAAAACGTAAATCGTTTCAGAAACCTCGGAGAATACATGAAAAAAATATACCGGCCGAATTAGGAACCTCCTCTTTTTTTGAACTGCGTTCAAAATAGCGAGTACTAACATTATGATTTGAGCAAGACGGTAGTCCAAATTAAAAAGAGCTGGCATACAACTCTACTATGTCGTAAACACACACAACGTTAATGCTATTTTGCACTAAAGACAATAGAATATTTATTTTTAATTACAGCTGCAGTCATCTCAAACTAAACAGGCGCTCTAAACAAACACATACTCGATGCTAGACGCTTATCATATTCCTATAGTATTATCAAAACTGACGTTGCGTTTAAAAATACAAAAATACATGTGAAATATGACGTGTTTCTGACAGTTTGACAGGGGTAAAGTGTTCGCGGCACACTTCATTAACTTTCGGGTCCCGGAGATCCTAAGATCGTGATTTTAATAAAACATATGCGTGTCAAACAAATCTATTTTGATGGTTGTATTATAATAAAATAAATATTTCTACTAATAGGTGGTTAAGTTTCGCAATGACTCGCCAGGCCTGTTCCTGCCGCTATAACTTCATGACGTTTCCGGAGGGTGAGGAAGCCGGTATACTTGCTATTGCTCGAGACCCAACATCCTTCAGGTTGGCAACGCACCATTACCATCTTTGGTGTCATACGGTGTGAATTTTTTACAATCAGGAAATCCGTATGCTTGTTTGCCTTCCAATATCATTAAATAAAGATCTGGAAAAAATGTGTAAAATAAAAATTCAGTATCTGTTATACTTTTAAACAATATCATAAGTTGCCTCAACAAACCTAGTTTCGTGTTTATTATTATGACAAAAATATCTGGCATTTCACTAAAATATTTATAATGAATGTGTGTTATAACAAGCTTTCTATTTATTTTCGTTAAAACGCACTACATGAGAAAAGACAGGACTTACATTTTGAATAGAAAGAAAAGATGACTAGAACCTTATATGGATTTTGAATATTTCATTTTTTAGAAATTGTAAAGAAGCCTAAACACGAGAAAGTGCTAAAATTAAAATACAATAGGACTAAAAATGTTATTTTTAACACCCACCGAAAAAGATGTTCTAAGTTTGACGTGTCTGTGTATCTGTCTGTCTTTGGTATCACAACTTTGGAACGGACACATCGATTTCAATACGAATTTATTTGTTTGAAAGCAAAGTCAGTCAAAGAAAAGTCAGTATGATTTTTAGCTACATTACTTAGCTACATTTTTAGCATATGAAGATTTTGTTGGTTATTGCAAATACTTAATGTTAGGATTTCATTAAAACATGTATCAAAACA
>NJDD01001027.1:169511-190243 GCA_002245505.1 Calephelis nemesis
GAAAAATTGGCAACTTCGCACTTGTATTTAACGGGTACCTATATTAGATACCGGTTTTTATCGGTATTAATACCGGTACTTATTAGATACCTGTATCGGGTCAGTACCGGTATACGAAGTACCGGTACCCACTTTGGAACCGGTATCCAGGTATCGAAATGGCAAGAACCGCTAAATACCGGTATAGAACCTGTACTTTTCGTACCGGTTTCAAGCCTTGCTCGAGACCCAACATCCTTCAGGTTGGCAACGCACTATTACCATCTTTGGTGTCATACAGTGTGAGTTTCTTACAATCAGGAAATGCGTATGCTTGTTTGCCTTCCAATGTCATACAATAAAGATCTGGAAAAAATGTGTAAAACAAAAATTCAGTATCTGTTATACTTTTAAACAATATCATAAGCTGCCTTAACAAACCTAGTTTCGTGTTTATTATTATGACAAAAATATCTGGCATTTCATTAAAATATTTAAATAAATAAATAAATAAATATCCCTGGACAAATCACACAAATTGAATCTAACCCCAAAGTAAGCAAATTATATGCTTGTGTTATGGGTGTTAGTCAACGATACTATTACATATAAATACTTAAATAGATACCAGAATAAATTTAATAAACACCCAGACCCGGAAATGCAGACATTTAAATGTTCATCACACAAATGCCTGCCCCCGTCGGGAATCGAACCCGAGCCTCGCGGTTGCTCGATGTAGTTAGGCGAGTACGCTAGCCACTCGACCAACGAGGCGGTCAATTTATAATGAATGTATGTTATAATAAGCTTTCTATTTATTTTCGTTAAAACGCACTACATGAGAAAAGACAGGACTTACATTTTGAATAGAAAGAAAAGATGACTAGAACCTTATATGGATTTTGAATATTTCATTTTTTAGAAATTGTAAAGAAGCCTAAACACGAGAAAGTGCTAAAATTAAAATACAATAGGACTAAAAATGTTATTTTTAACACCCACCGAAAAAGATGTTATAAGTTTGACGTGTCTGTGTATCTGTCTGTCTTTGGTATCACAACTTTGGAACGGACACATCGATTTCAATACGAATTTATTTGTTTGAAAACAAAGTCAGTCAAAGAAAAGTCAGTATGATTTTTAGCTACATTACTTAGCTACATTTTTAGCATATGAAGATTTTCTTGGTTATTGCAAATACTTAATGTTAGGATTTCATTAAAACATGTATCAAAACATATGAAGAAAACCGAATCTCCTCTTACTTTATATCAAAATTTTGTTAATCCACCAAAAAGTTCTGCTATTACAAAGTATACAAACGAACTGAACCTCTTTTTTGGATTCGGTTGAAAACTCAATTGTTTATCTTTGCACGATTAACGAAAATGGAGTGTAATTACTCGTGTCTTACTTTTATAAGTACAGATAATGGCGTCGCATTGTAAAGTCACTATTATATTCCAAAGATCCACAACAGCATACCACAGCTTAACTGTCAGAGATACAATAACCTGCTCTACGCTTGTTTTGTAGACTTAGTTCAAAGTGCCGAGTAAGACGTACAACAAATCTAAGAAGTTATGACAAAAGAACCTAGCTCTATTGTGATATTTTTTCTTCTATTAAGGCCAGGATATTCGAAATCAACTATTTTTTGACTCAATTTTAAACTGTTCAATGTTTTTTGTTTTGTAGTACATCCGATGAATTTTGCAATAACAATATAGGTTTTTGATATTTTCCATCGTCGGCGCTTGGTAAAACTTGGAAACACTTGTACTGTTTTACGTATAACATATACTTTATTATTTTATAAATAGCCTACCTGTTTCGCTTTTTACAGCATCATCAGTGCTAGAACTTAAATTACTGAACAATATTTTTGAATAAAATTTTTGAATAAAAATATTGTTCAGTAATTTAAGTTCTAGCCCTGATTATGCTGTAAAAAACGAAACCGGTAGGCTATTTATAAAATAATAAAGTATAAGTTATACGTAAAACAGTACAAGTGTTTCTTCATTTAAAAATATGAATATAGGTTTTTTAATGATATTGGAAGGTTTGCCTTTGGTTTGTTAGAAGCACACGGATTTCATGGTGGTAAGAAATTTAGAGACACCAAAGGTAGTAATGGTGCGTTGCTACCAGATGCTGGGATGTTATGCCTCGAGCAAAAGTAAGCTTACCGGCTACCTTATCCTCCGAACTGGAAGTCAACAGCAAGCGCTGACAGAAGCGACAGGAAGAGGTAAGACGAGCAATCCGGCCGAGTCGCTGTGAAATTCTACCACCTAGTCTGATGTCACGGTGCTAATGCCAGTAAGCCTATATTGAGTATTATAAAAAATACGAAAACAATGGGTTTCTAATACTTTATTAGGTTTTATTTTAAATTTACCAAACTCGAAGTTAAGAAAAAATCAGTTTAATTACATTAAAAAGTAAATTCAACGGCTTAGTTTTTTAAATGTTACATTACACAATATTTTATAACAAAATATTTTATATGTTAAATATTATATTGTTGAAAGGGAAAACAGACCAAGACGGAGAAAACTCTTGTTTTATGGGTTCATCCCCGATAATAAGACAGAAATATTTATATAGAAACCGAAAAATAAATTTGATAATTGCGCCAGAAATGAAATTTCCGTCCACCCTTGCTCAGCGGATCTTTCAATTAATTCAATTTAATATTTACTCTGCCGAATATTTTATGTAGATAGTATTTCTCCATCTTCCTTGAAACCTTTGTACTTCGTTTTATCTGCAGTTTCATTTAGACTATTTGTTTTTTTCTGTATTCATTTTAACAGTTCTTAAGGTGTATATAGCTCTAAATCTATTTCACTTTCATTAGCATGCAAAAAATTGATATGATGAACACTTACATTTACATTACATTATATTTTGCAGTTATATAACGAATTTTAAATTACTTATTGTTTATACTTAAAGCCATAGATCTTAAAGCATAATTATACATATATTGATATTACCTTGACAAATTTACATTTATTCGAAATTTAATTTAAAATTATTGATATTGCTTGCTATAAAAATCACTATTAGTCAACTTTTATTTGTTAATTTTGTATCAATTACATAATTATTATTTAAAAAAAGTCATATCTTATCTATTTATACATTTTTTTATGTTATATTTAACTAACGCTGCTATTAATGTAGTCTAGCGGTGAAGGTGTTGGACTTGACTTCATGAGGTCCCAGGTTCTATTCCGGGGTAGGGCAACAAAAATATATTAGAAAATGTATATTTCTAATGTACTAATAAAAATAACGTTGCCCGGATTGGTTATATGCCCGGTTGGCGATAGACTTGCTACATATCACATTGTAGGACTTAGTGTCTTCGGCTAGTCGTGCCTCTGCCTACATCTTTGGTGATATGGGCGTGAAGATACTTAATAACTTATTTTAGATTATTTTGTTTGCCGATCGATCTCCACTATACTTGCCAGTAAACTTACGATCTTTTTTAGCGACAGATAACCGGTTGAACCTTTGAAACAATCTTGACTGGGCTCTATTATGTACCCGGTCGGCATTAGGTTTGCCACCTATCACACTATTAAACTATCTTCGGCTAATTGTGGGTGCCCTTGTTTTACCTCTGCCTACCTATTTTTTATTTCACTAGATTCACTACTAGTATCTAAATACAAAATGTAGCTATACAAACTAATAGGATATTAATACTAGTAGAATCACCAGGAGAGACCATACAACAACATGATCGGGTAGAGATTCACCACCCTACCTGGTAGAGATCCAGAGTGTAGGGTAGCCAGTAGATTTATACTCCATTGGGCCTCATCACACTTTGGGTTCTTTATGATTATCGAGGTTTTATGACATTAAGGGCCAAAAGACAAAGTGCAACGGCACCGCGCCGCTAAAATCGTAGGTTTATGAACGCGGCGTTGCGGCTTCATAGACTTGTCTCTGCCATGGACCATGGTGAGAAATTTATTGCTCATTTGTTATTAAAAGTATATTAATCTGTTTATAACAAATAAATAGTGCCGCGCCGCTACAATAGGTGAAACGCTACTGCCTGCTTCGTGTTTCGGCCCTAACATTGCAACTGAATTAAGGAAGTGTTAAACAAAGACTAAAACATTTTAAAGTTTAAGTTAGCGTTGTAGTGTGAACCTTATCATTTATAGATTACAATGTCAAACCTAAACCTTGGAGTACTTTAGTATATGTTTATAAATTAGACGGTGTAAGTCTACTGACACATAACTATTTCTGCAGACTACAATTACTGTACACTTCTAAAGCTCAACAATATATAATCACTAAGCAAAATCTAATTTAAATTTTAACGCGGGCGAGGGCAATTTTATTGCTTTGCCATAAAACGTTCGAGAACTTAGTCCAGGATAAAATCGAGCAAAAGCTCCGAACGTTCGTATACTATAGCATTATTCAGTTAGAGTACGGAAAATCTGTGGTGTAACGCTCGCAGACCGCATTCGTAACAGTGAGATCCGAGATCTTTCTCGGATTTCTCGGGAACCAACTCTTGTTGGTTTGAACTCTTGTTGATTTTAACACCAACACTTTCTGTGTTGGTGTTAAAATGAGAATGGCCATGCTACACTGGTTCAGTCATGTAGAAAGAATGACAGACGGATGGATGTGTTTATTCGGGGAGACCTAGGTTGAAATTCCACGGTCAAATAATCACTTAGGTGTTATCTGAGGGTGGTTTCAGGAGTATCCAAAACCAGTGATTTTTTAAAAAAGGGTAATGAATATAGAGGAAAATAGGCAGGTCTGAAAGGATCATGAGATTTAGCATTCGATACTATCTACCTGCAACGTAAAGGATTTGGCGTGAAGATATGTATGTGTACAGTTGCTACTATGAACGTTTAAGCACTTAGCGTAAACGATAGGCGTTTTCCATATGAAATACTGCCAACGAAACCGAAACATAAAATGGCCGACAAAAGTGTTCGGGCTAACCATTGATTTAGATTTTACGTCAGTTAAAAAGATGAAAGCTATTGCATTGTATGCACAAGTCTGGCTGGTCACAGCTCCCGTTGCTATGGAAAGTGCGCTTGAATTATTGCGACAGGAATACTAAAAGATATTTCTATTGTTGCGGATCGTTTGATAAGCATTTTTGCAGCTTCTGAAATGTTGACGCACTTTAATGGTAGATTGAATGGTATGGGAAAATAAATCGTTCTCTACTAAAAATGAAGTTGTATATGGATTGCATTTATAAAGGATATGGTTTAGTTTAGGAAGTTAAGAGTATGTATCCTATTAATATTATAAACGCGAAAGTTTGTCTGTTTGTGTGTTACTTTTTCATGTAAAAACTGCTGAATTAATTTGTATGATATTTTTAGAGTTTCGCAGCGACTCGTCCGGATTGGTACCACCGCCTTATCTATTCCTGCCACCATAACGTCCAATTCTTGCTGTTAACGTGTTCCAGTTCTTAGATTAAGGTAGCCGGTAAAACTTACTTTTGCTCGAGGCCTAAAATCCCGGCCTCAGGTTGGCAACGCACCACTATCACCTTTGGTGTCTCTAAGCGGCGTGCATTTCAGGAAAACCGTCTGCTTGTTTGTCGTCCATTATCATAAAAAAACCTTATTCCAAATAACATATTTTTAATTTACTAAAGTGTTGTCCGCGTTCCGGGACACATGTCACAAAAAAATTTAGTACTAAGAAAGTCTTTGTCCTTCGGAGTTTAGGTAAATAGGCATTTCCTAGTCCTGTCACTGGTTATTGGTCTAGAATACAATTTTGCACAATGTTATTAAGTTTATGTTTATTTTTAATACAGTTTAAATCAATATTTGTTTAGCAAAAAATAGCAGCACGGGACTTTTATAACTCAACAGATCTAAGGGCTTCCATTAGGGAAAAAATTAAAGGAGAATAATTATAATACAGTAGCTTCTCATCGGTACAATTTTGAAAATATGACATATCATGAAAACTTAAGTTAGTTTTATAGAAATTATAATTTGCACTATAAATATAAGAAATAAAAACAAACATGCCGTGTATGTGTTTCGTTATTATAGAAGAAGCCTTCTTTAATTATCGAATTGGCAATAACTTCCAGTTGTACCTCTGCCAACGCTTTCGCAGATACGGGTTTGAAGATACGTTTTTAGATTCAAGTGCAAATTGAATAAACAACCAGACCCGAAAATATGTATCCATTATATTTTATATATCCGTTACATACGAATTTAAATCTCTATTTCCTGACACAAAATTTAGACTTATCCGCAACTATTTTTGTGAATATCCACAATTTTGCGCTTTCTATAATAAATGAGTGACTGGTTAGTGGCGTAGCGTGTCCCAGGTCTGACGTTAACTCGACAGTGGTCTGACGGCAGGGAACGGAAAGCTAAAAATGATAGAGCTACTTCGAACGCTACTCGTAACGGTTCAATCAATTAAGAAAAGAGATTGCAAGATGATAGACGCGGCTTTTCATTTTGATAGTTAAAATTTTAGACCATAAATAAAGACTCAAAATTTTAAAAGGTAATCCTACTGATATTATAAATGCGAATGAGTTTTGTTACACTTATATGCGCAAACTGCTTAAATAATCAGCATGAAACTTTGTAGGTACACATATTTTGGAGGTATCATAATCCATCCTTTTTTAATGATTTGAATGCAAGCGAAGAAACATGTTTAAGCTAATTCATTGATAAGATTTTGTAAAACGCGCAAATTGTATTGAAGTTGGCTGGATCCATCAAACCTTAAACTCATTAACGAGATTTTGATTTATGATTAAACATAGAAAAGGTGAGGTCAACACTGTTCTTGTAAAATAAACTACGGAGGCCATATCGTGATATTTTAACTAAAACTGAGATAGAAAAACAAATTTCTTTTTCAAATTCCTGTCATTAAAAATGAGGTCAGTTCAACACTTTACTTAACTCATACATATCCGAAACTGAAAAATATTGACGTGTATATTTTTGTATGTATTAATGTAAATAAATAATTGGATTAGCCATCTTGTTCATAATTTAAATGGTTTCATTATTTCATTTAATCACGAAAACTTATATTAATATTAAAAATACAACAAAAAAGAGAACGTTTTGTTTAAATATTTTAATTTCGAAGAAATTTTGTACAAAATTTCGAAACTGGTCTATACTTATAAGGCAACTGTTCAACCGAGCTGAGCTCAACATGAATGAGCAAAGCGAAACATAAGAGTATATCTTAGTCTAATTCAACTTCTCTTAAACTTAACTTATCTTAGTTGCCAGGCCTTGATAGCTTTTATTGACAGTTATAGGTATTATGGATGAAGATAGAAACAGAAATCTCGCAAGTCAATGAATATGAAAAACAAAAGAATGAGTCAACCAAGCATTTTATCATGGCCATATCCTCAAAGATACGTAAATGCACAACTAGGGCACCCACGACTAGTCGAAGACTCTAAGTGTGATAGGATTTAGGACTCTAAATGTGATAGGTGGCAAGCCTATCGCCAACCGGACACATTTCAAATCCGGGCAAAATTTTTTTAGTAGAAAATTGGAAAAAACAAATTTTTTTTGTTGCCCAACTCGGGAATCAAACCAGGGACCTCATGCAATCAAGCCCAACACCTGGACCGCTAGGCCACAGAGGCAAAAAACTTATTACAATTAAGTATTTTACTTTTGTCAATTTAGCTCATATCAGTTGAGTAGTTCAACAATACTCAGTTGAGCGCTAATCTCAGCTTGACTCATCACTCAATTTTTAACTCGGTTCATGTCTTGATATATTTTTGTTGTTCAATAACATCCTCCCCCGTGTTGGTCCGGGCTCCTTTGTAGAATAGACCATCTGTCTTCCTTGCCAGGCAGCTCGTAAAAGGCGAGCAAAGGCTCACCGTCACTAACACCGTGAATTCTGACTAGGTATTAGAGTTTAGCAGCGACTCGCCCGGATTGGTACCACCGCCTTACATATTCCTGCCGCCATAACGTCATGACGTGTTCCGGTTCGGAGGGTAATATAGCCGGTAAACTTACTTTTGCTCGAGGCCTAACATCCCGGCCCCAGGTTGGCAACGCACCATTACCACCTTGGTGTCTCTAGGTGGCGTGAATTTCTTACCATCAGGAAATCCGTCTGCTTGTTTGCCTTCCAATATCAAAAAAATAAATAATTCAAAGATGATATATCGGGATGAAGGTAGAAACATAAATCTCAGAAGTCGATCAGGTGCGACGATTGAATCGGAAGGTATAATCAATCAGGCGTCAGTATTATTGTTGTGATTTGTTGCGGCGTCGGTTCCGGGCCAATCGACCGCCCTCCGGTGACCATTAGTTTGATTAGCTCGTACAGCCCACGCACGCTGATTGTGCGTTGCTTTGATTGATTCCTCAAATGTTATCGTTTTTATGATCACTTTATCTACATTGATACACTTGCTTTAAAAATTTACACTGTTCATTTATTGACCTCGTCCAGCCCTCACACTAATTGAGCTTTCCTTTGATCGATTCCTAAAATGGTATCGTTTTTATGCTAACTTGATTTACATTGATACACTTGGTTTTAAAGTTTTACACTTCATTTATTTAGTTCCTACAGCCCTCACACTAATTGTGCTTTCCTTTGATTGAGTTCTCAAGTGGTATCGTTTTATGTTCACTTTATCTACATTGATACACTTGCTTTAAAATGTTACACTGTTCATTTATTTATCTCGTAGAGCCCTCACCTTTTGATTGATTCCTTAAATGGTATCGTTTTTATGCTCACTTAATTTTCATTGATACACTTGGTTTAAAATTTTACACTTCATTTAATCAGCTCGCACAGCTCAAGCACGTTGATTGTGCGTTGTTTGATTGATTCCTTAAATGGTATAGTTTTTATGCTCACTTTATCTACATTGATACACTTGCTTTAAAATTTTACACTGTTCATTTATTGACCTCGTCCAGCCCTCACGCTGATTGTGCGTTGCTTTGATTGATTCCTCAAATGTTATCGTTTTTATGCTCACTTTATCTACATTGATATACTTGCTTTAAAATTTTACACTTCATTTATTTAGTTCGTACAACCCACGCACGCTGATTGTGCGTTGCTTTGATTGATTCCTCAAATGGTATCGTTTTTATGCTCACTTTATCTACATTGATACACTTGCTTTAAAATTTTACACTTCATTTATTTAGTTCGTACAACCCACGCACGCTGATTGTGCGTTGTTTTGATTGATTCATTTAATGATATCGTTTTTGTGCTCACTTTATCTACATTGATACACATTTTTTTTAAAATTTTACACTTCATTTAATTAGCACGCACAGCCCAGGCACGCTTATTGTGAGTTGCTTTGATTGATTCCTCAAACAGTATCGTTTTTATACTTACTATATCTACAATGATACACTTGCTTTAAAATTTTACACTGTTCATTTGATTAGCTCGTACAGCCTGCCTGGGCTGCTGGAGGAATGCTTTGATTGATTCCTCAAGCTAAGTCCCACAACGTGAAGGGCACTGTATACAATCACGAGAAAAGTTGTTCTTAATAAAAAGTTGAAAATCACATTTTCTCTTAGCTGCCCAATCCAGGAAAAGAAAGACCTAGACCACAGAGGTGAGGTTTGGAACTGATAAGAAGGAAAAGTGGTCATAGGAACTTCTCAACTCAAAAATTCTCAACGTCTTCATATTGTGTTTGGACTTACTTGATATGTCTTGTATACTATTAAGAAATGTATATCGTTTACTGCTGATAATATTCTCAATTTTCAAAAAGTAACTTATATGACCTCTGTGGTCTACTAGTCTTGGTATTTGATTTGACTTCATGACATTTCAGTTTCGATTCCCGGGTCGGGATTTCTCAGGAAAAAAAGAAAATGTGATTTTTCTCAACTTTCTACTAAAAAACAAACGTTACCCAATTAAAATGTAACCAGTTGTCCATAAGCTTGATACCTATCACATTATGAGAGTATCTTTGGCAAGTCGTAAGTGCCCTGGTTGTACCTCTGCCTAACTCTTATGGGTGTGCCTATGGTTATCACACAAATACATGTCGGTGGCATAAGGTGTAGCTAAAATTGCGATCATTAAGGCAATATTACCTAAATATAATAAAAATTAGACATGCCTACAATTAAAAAAAATGACGGGTAGCACTCCGGGAGTGCCGGCAAAAGTAAAAACTTGAATATTAACGTTGTGCATTTTTGATATTTTGGAATGGTTGGGGAATAATTTTGCACGAATTGCTTTAATTATCATTAAGAAAGTACTATCATTTATGTGGTAGAGCAACGCCGCTAAAAAAGTTTTCACTTCAAAAATCTATTACCCTAATAAATACTACCTACTCCGGGGTAGATAGTATTTTTATGATGGCAGGAATTGGAATGGTGATGTTTTCAATTTCGACATGTCCATTCTCTACAGTACAATTCTGTATCTCTCTGTTCTGTACAATGTTTAGAAATATTAGTATTAAGTTTTTATTGAAAACTAGCTTTCCTGCAAATATGTATATATAATAATAAAGTCTCAGGATAACCAGTATCTTCACGCCCATATCCCCGAAGGGGTAGGCAGAGGCACAACCAGGGAACACACGACTAGCCGTAGACACTAAGTCCCATAATGGTGGCAAGCCTATCGCCAACCGGGCACATTCCAAACCCGACCAACATTTTTTTTAAAAATCCAATTTTCTTTTTGTTGGCCGACCCGGGATTCGAACCCGAGACCTCATGCAGTCACGTCCAACACCCGGACCGCTAGACCACAGAGGCGATTGGAGGATAACCAGAATGTATGAAAAAAGCTTTTCTGACAAAAAGCTCGCTAGATGCAAACATAAGTTCTTTTGTCAGCGTGCGTTGTCTATTCTACCTGTCATTGCTGTTGCTGCTGTTCTAGTCTGGAGGGTTAGGTACCCGGCAAACTTACTAACGCAAGGCACTTCTCAGCCTGCAGCTAACTTTTTTTAACATCAGAATATTAATTTGTTTGTTATCTTTTTAATTTCATAAATACGAATCAAAAGCATAACCTTCGCTTACAGTTGGCTAAAAAGATAACCAACTATTATTCCCTAAAAACAGGATTGAAAAGTTTTATTGAAGAGTATTCAGACTATCAACCGTAGTATTTATCCTAAGAAAATCCACTGTCAATATAAACTAAACGTGTAAGGGACCGACAGTTTCAACAAAAGTGAGGGTAAGGGAAAAAGTGACAAAACTTGGAGCATAAAGGAAAGGCCGAGACGACGGGCCTGAATTACGTACTGTACATACTTGTTTGAATGATGTCGTGTTTATTTGCTTTACAGACGACACTATGGTATGAAAGTGACCATTCTTTTTCGGTTCAAAACGGGACATAGTTTTTTTATCGTGAGTTAGTACGTTCAATGATCGTATATCTATTGTATTACGGGATAAGTACAGATGTCTACACTTAGACTTGATCTGCAAATACAGCATTGCTAACAAAATAAATGAAATTATTTTTCGGTTCAAAACGGGACACAGCTTTTTTGTATTAAATTACTTAGTACGTTTAATGAACGTATGCATATGATAGGTATATTTCATTTGTAACATTATTGAAATTAATTTTCGTAGTATCTATTTGCAGAATACGTGTGTTTCAAAATGTGACAAAAATATTTCATCATACCAACATATTCTACCACATTGTGGTATGTAAATAATTTAGTAAATTAATCATGTGTTGAATTAAACATACAACAATCTCTAACTTTAACTTAACTCTTGTTATTTAATTACATACTATATTAATTAATTCAATCGAATATCAAACGATTCCAAAATGGGACCACATACATTTACGCATTTTAGTTTTGCAGCGACTCGCCCGGATTGGTACCACCGCCTTTACTTATTCCTGCCGCCATAACATCATGACGTGTTTCGGTTCGGAGACCTTACTCTCCTTAAACTTACTTTTGCTCGAGGCCTAACATCCTGACCTTAGGTTGGCAACGCACCATTACCATCTTTGGTGTCTCATATTGGTGTCAGGCGGTGTGAATTTCTTACCATCAGGAAATCCATTTACTTGTTTGCCTTCCAATATCATAAAAAAATAAATAAAAAAGCAGTTTTGATCAGACTTGGTGATGAGAACATCACCATTAACAAAAATGTTTGCACTATTAAAGTATAACAAAAAAATACTTGTTGAATCGTGATAAAATTAACTTTGAAGTCATGAGCTATCTTTTTAAAACAGAATCATCAAAACAGACTTTGTCCAAATAAACGTGTAATAAACTTAAAGAAACAAGGAGGCAAATTGCGAACTGCCTTTCTTTTTGGGGTATGTTTAAAAGGGGCACTTTTGTGTTCCGGGTCCATCAATGTGGAGATCGATTATGGTAAAACGGACTATCCCGTTGAAAACAGTAAGTTTGGTCACATTAGGATTACGTTTTTCTAAAAAACTGTTAGCGGCGACACATGAATTTTTCAACGTATTTAAATCGAATGACATGATGTTTGCTCAAGGTCTAAGTAAACACGTTTTCCTTAAAATGGCGACAATAACTGAATTATTTGCACAAAATTTAAAAATCTACGGTAATAAAAAAATTTGGTTCGCTGACGGCATTAATAACAGTGAAATTATACAGAAAGAGTGAAATTAAAATGATGTAAAAATGATGATGATGGTGACCGAACGTGGAAAGAATGTCAGATAAAAAATTGACAAAAATATATGCTACGTGGTAGAATTTAGGTTTCCGAAGAGAGCTGGGTGAAATTCCACAATCTCGTCGCTAGAGTTTTATCCAATGTACCACCATTCACCATCATGAGTTTCTGACGCAAATGTGTAGCAGTAATGAAGCTAGGTACTTCTAGCAACTAGACAGAAAGGCATCTGTCGCATTACCATCAGAAAAGTCATCTGCTTTTTTTCTGTATTCATATATATATAATCTGACAACGGGTTGTGTGACGGTAGCATTGAGTTTGATTTTTCGGAACACTCTCTTTCTCACGTTTAGCCGCTTATTACGACAGATTTCCCGACGGCAAAAAATACAGTAGTGGCTCGCTCTCAACCTGAAGCTGCTATAATAAAATCGGTAAATTTCACGACTGGCCCTACCCTTAAGCACTCAAATTCTAAAACAGGTGAAACAGTTCGATAACTGTAACGGAGGAAGGTAACAGGTCCGATCTCCTCTTGGTACTCGTAGATATGCGTAAATATAAACCGCTCTGGATGAACACCGATTTAGATTTTTTAACAAAAAAAACTTTTTCATACATATCAGAACTCACAAAGAAAAACTGTAGACTAAATTACTTTCCATTCAACCCAAAACGTGATCAGTTTAAATAATTACGTTTCTTTAGTCTGAGATGTGTATCGTTTAAAGGGTTCTCTCTAAATCGAAGGCGAACAACTCCCAAAGTGGACCATCAAACTGCAAGCAAAAGGACAGAACAAAATAAAGGAAATTGCTTCCACAAATCCACTCGTATCTTGGACAATAAACGTTGGACGCTTGGAACGCCTTAATAGGAAAGCAATCACGGAAACAAAACTGTAATATATCGAATTACAGACGATTTACTCTGCTCGATTCATTGATTACACCTATTAAAAGATTTTCAACTGATAGGACAGTATCGACTTTGTTTCTGTATCGGCTGATTCCATATCTTTTCAGTAATGATCACTGGGTAAAATGTATATAAAATAGCTGTCAAATGACATGTTTTATATTAGCCGTCTCCTGTGACCAACAGAAATACACGTCATTTGACAGCTATTTTTATATACATTTTAGCTAGTGATCAACACTAAAAAGATACTGAATAGCCCCTCAGATCTTGAACTTGACTTCTTGTAGTCCCAGGTTCGATTTCCGGGTCGGGAAACAAAATAATGTTATTTTTCTAATTTTCTTATAAAATAATTTTGCTCGGAATTGTATATGTACCTGCGCGTTAGGAAAAAATGATGAGGGTAAATTTTTACGATGCGCGCGCACACCGTCACGAAAAACCGACATGATGAAGTTAGCTATAGATAACATTTTAGTTTTTTAAAAAAAGGTACCAACAAAGTAAAAGTAAGGATTCTCTACGTATGTTTGCGTGAGAACTGACAACTGTATTCACAATATTTCTTTATTTCTATGGTTAGTGTCATTTTGTCTACAAATGTAAAATAAGGCAAAAGATAAAATTTTTAAAAAGATTTTTATCTTATTACGCCGAAGAAGAAGTTTAGAAGTTATATTACGCGTTAGAAGTTATACTAACTTCTAACGTGTATACATAAGTACACACACATTTTTTTTAATAAACTGTTATTAGTATACTAGTTATAAATACAAACATTTATAAATTAGAATAGCATTTAATTATTTTTTTATGAGAAAAATCTGTTACTACTGTGTATCGTGCTGTTACCGTGCTGTAGTGTACTGTAATATGTCTACCCGGCTATCATAGCGTGACGGTGACATCAATTCAAATTTAATTCGGTAACAAAGTGACAGTCACATCACTATGGTAAGGCGAAAACCATATCGTGCGGCTATCATTCAATACGAATTTTGGAAACTTGATCAACTGAAATGTGCGGATATTATAAATCTATAAAATATTAAATAGTACCTTCGGGTAATTGTAAGTTGATCTTCTTCGAGGATACAAGGGTGAAGATATTTTTTAACTAACGTGCGATGGGATTATTACATCTCTTTTTTACCTAACAAATTTAATGGTAAACTAAAATTTCTTTTACCAGGTATAACATTATTTTAAAATATTTCACTTTAATTTTTGTTTTTAATTACCCTTAAAACGGCCGTAACTTGTAAGATATTTTAACAGAGAATATTTTTGCACTTTTACATTCTCCGTTACGAGTGAAGTAATGGATTCTCGAAACGACTTGGCGCAGTACACTCTAAATTACTTTTTTTTATTTTTATAGATATTAAAAAATAGTCATTAGAAGAAAGTTCTGCAAAAAGTTTATAGATAAATCCTTTTTGTGAGAAAGAGTAGATTTTAAAAATAGACACTACAACATAGGAAAAATTAAATTTAAGTTTTTATTTAATGTGAGAGGCTAGTGAACAAGCACATGGGTCTAATGATGGTAAGAGACAAGTGTGACCTATATATACCATAGATGTTAAAGGTGCGTCGCTGTCCTGTAGCCGCGGCATAAGGCAACTACACCGGCTACCCGACACTCCAGACCGGAACATGACAGAGTCATCGTCGTGGTAGAAATAGTTAGGGTGGTGGATCCCTAAATAGGCAAGTTGCTGCTAAGCGTTCTACAACCTGTGGTATTTCTGGTGATGATCTATTTCACCCAGGCTTACCTCTTACGAGCTACCTGACTAGGAGGCAGGTGGGCTCTACACAGCGGTTCCAGTCCAACATAGGGAAGTTAATTTAAAAATTATATGTCAAGGTAGGAAATTGAGAAATTAACACATGATATTTTACTCTGAGTTTGCACATCCAATAAGAAACAAGCCGGATATTAGTTAATATTTTTATGGAAGAAGGTCTTATAAAAAGCGCAAGTATGCATACTTTTTAGATATAAGTAAGCTCCTTAGACCGCCTCGTTGGTCGAATAGTTAGCGTACACGCCAAATTAGACAGACCAACCACGAGGCTCGGATTTTATTTCTGACGGGGGCACACATTTGTTTGATGAACATTTAGATGTCTGCATTTCCGGGTTTGGGTGTTTATTAAATTTATTCTGGTATCTATTTAAGTAGTTCTATGTATTAGTACCTATCGTTGACTAATACCTATAACACAAGCATATTATATAATTTAATTAATTTGGGGTTAGATTTAATTTGTGGAATTTGTTCAGGGCCTTTTTTTATAAGTATGTACCTAGGTATTTTTGGTAGTACGTAAGTAGATAGAAATGGTTAAAAAAACCGTTTAACAAAAGATCGCCACATATGAGTTCAGATTGTGAAACTTAACAGGGGGCATCATGTGGAATAATACGTCAAACTCCTCTTTTTAATTAGGGCAGGAAATGCTCAGGAATCTAAAATCTCTACGCATTTTTTTGAGATTTGACAACCAGCAAATAGATTTTTTGATTGCTGAACAAATCTGATTTAGTCACCACAAAATTCTGCAACTCAGTCACAGTGTCACAGTGACACACAAGTCACAGTACAAATATGAAACAGTATGAAAAATACCGACAAATGTGTAAAACGGCGAACTAATACAAACATAAGCATCGATGAGGCCGCTAAACTGTTTTCGCGGTAATGCAGTGCTATATCGAGTGCCGCGTTATGAAGAATTTCGGTTTGTAATAGTTTTCCGCTATCTTTTAGAAAATGCCACGAGCGTATTCGTCTAAAGTTGGAACGACGACATTAGATAACATAACTCAATTTCATCAATATATTAAAATTAATTCAATTAAAAAAAAGTAACATGACAACCCTATTGCTTTAATACAGTGTAGCAAAGTATTTTATCAACAATTAGGTTTAGTTTTCATACTGTTCCATATTTGTACTGTGACTTAGTGCTAATCCTAGTTTTAGTGAATAACAAACCGACATATTCTTTTATGTTGTTTTTAAAAAAGATCAGTTGACCTACATCTCTTAAAGAAACCGAACCGACACAAGGAAATTTATGACACAGCAAAAGTTAGCTTGTGTTGCAGTGAAAATAAAATGTGATTATAATCTGTTTAGGAAACTAAGCTCTTTGAAAAGCTAAAATGAACTGTTCCTCTTTTATATGAATACTGGAACAAAACTCTTAATTATACAGAAAATTGCCTGTCAGGTACACCAGACGCTCAAAGGATAGGTAGAGACTCGGGAAATGTTTATAAAAATAAAGTTTCAACATTACATTTTTACATTCTTTCTTTTTGAATTTGACTGCAGTTGTGATGTTTTGCTTACATTAATGTATATTTATTTGTAATAAAAGTAAGTATCTTTACGCCTACATCCCCGAAGGGGTACGCAAAGGCATAACCACGACTAGCCGAAGACAATAACGTCCCACAATGAGATAGGTGGCAAGCCTACCGCCAACCGGGAACATCTTCGAACCTGGGCAACGTTGTTTTATTAGAAAATTAAAAATATATAGTTTTCTATTTTTTTTGTTGCCTGACTCAGAATCACACCACAAAAGAAAACAAACACCGCAAAAGTTTGACAGTGACATCATACAATATACCAAGATCCGAAGACCCAGACAGTACTCATATTTTAAAAGTTGTAAATTACTTAGCGCTTTTGAAGGGCTACTGAACATATTTTGAAGTTTATAAACATTAGTTTATGTAACATTGACATGTGTGTGTATAAATAAATAAAAAAAATAATGACTATCCCTGAACAAGTCACACAAATTGAATCTAACCCCAAAGTAAGTAAATTACATGCTTGTGTTATGGGTGTTAGTCAACGATTCTAATACATGGAAATACTTAAATAGATACCAGAATAAATTTAATAAATACCCAGACCCGGAAATGCAGACATATAAAAGTTTATCACACAAATGCCTGGCCCCGTCAGGAATCGAACCCCAGCCTTGCGGTTCGTCGATGTAGTTAGGTGTGTACGATAGCCACTCGACCAACTAGGCGGTCAATGTAAGTGATATTCATTTTCTTGGGCTTGAAAATACCAAAGATGTTATAGGTGCGTCGCTGTCCAATGCTTGGGTTGCTGTCTTATTTGCACAATGCCAAACATAATTCGTTGTGACGATAGAAATAAGTTAAGCGGCAGATCCTTAGCCGGATAAGATGCTGTCTAGCACTGTAGCACCAATGAAGTTACAGCAAATGAAGAAAACTAAATCAAATAAGTGGATAGTAAAGAAATAAATCATATTTCATTATCTGTATATTAATACGTGATGCCAAAACTTTGGACAATTTTTACAAAAATTGCGCCGACGCAAGAGCATAAAATTTGGCACACTTATAGTTTATGTGTGGCAGAAGTGCAGAACGCTAATATTTTTCAATAATAACACTTATGAAATACATTAAATCAATAAATAAAACATTACCCACACTACCATGCATTTGACACACACAAAGAAATATATTGATATTGACGATAAAATATCACAGATGGCGCACTAACTATTCGGAAAACAAAGTAGTTGGTCTTGAGAAATGAAGATAGCGTTCTTATTAACAAGATATTAAAATTTATTGTAGTCTAATTTCGACCAATGGGTGACCAGTAGTTACGTTAATTATAGTAATGTAGTAGTAATAAGGATAGTAATAGAAATTATTGTTTTTATTACTACAGCAGAGTTAGATTAGTTTTCTACATGATATTTCTACAGATTTTTAATCTACTGTTTCCTCGAAAAATATTAATTAAGTAATCTGACATGTTTAAAATGTTCCCTCTATTGCTCTTTTAGTTGCATCGAAAAAAGATAGCATACACTTAAAATAAATTTGACTGGTGCTCAGCAAAACTATCACCAAAAGCTATTTTGTTGGTCTTATATATATATATATATATATATATATGTTAAATTATGAAAACTACGTTACATTTCAGCTCCCGTAGGGTTTATTTGTAAGGTTCTTACTCAAAATAAGATATAAATGATACAAATGATTTTAATGTGCATTAAAATACGATACCTTAATCCATCTGCTTAGCATTTGTTTATTTCGTAATCATGTATATTAAAGTCACGTAGAAATAAATACATTTCGTAAAACAGCTTTTTGTATTATTTAGGTCATGGCCCTCTTTTTTCCTCCATCCTATCTTTTTTGTTTTGACCTATCCTTTTTAGTGCAAAATAACAAAAGCATTTATCTTGTTTTGCTACTGTGTAGCTCAGCTTTTTTGTATAAGTTAATTTTGGCGCAGATTTTAATGCAAAAGTAAAAGGCAAACAAGGAGACAGATTTCATGACGCTTAAAGGTCATATCGAGTAACAAAATATGTTGACAGTGTATTAACAACTTGAGGATATCAGCTTTAGGGTACCGTGTAAACTGGAAAACGACAATGCTAAGCACTGGTGTGGTGGCAATAACGAGGTTTTCTCTTACATTTGCCTAAAATCACTGTAGATACTATCATTTGGCCAGGTCGCAGGCTTAGTGTGTATCTGCAGATAGTTAAGAAGTTTTGAGTTAGGTTTATTTAAAACGTTGACTAATCTGGATAATGCGGCTATAGAAATGACTACTGGACATCTATCTATGGAATTTAATATTTTATTAATATTGTTTTTTTTATTTATGAATATACAAATCCAAGAATATACAGAAAAACTTCTTGGGCGTTAAAATTATAATGGCGTTAAACAAAAGACATTTTCCTAAAATTATGTCACCCTAAAAATTCACGGAGTAAAAAATCCGAGAGTATATTGCGGAATTTTATCATTTATAATTCCTAAAGCAAAAGCGTCAGAGGTTTTGTTGGATGGGCGAAGTGTCAAAGTTAAATTGAATATTAGAGCGAAATGATCTCGTCGTCGAAGTTTCGTGGGTTCGCACTGAGTAGTTAATCCAATGGTACAACTGGCTTCGAGTTGAATGTTCTAGAACAATCGACTCTAAGCAACAATGTTTACTCACTGTAAGCTTACTAATCTGTGCCGTTACTGCAAAAACTGTAACTTGTATCTAACATCTTCACGAAATCTGCGTATTTTTTAAGATATTGGAAGGCGAGCAAGCAGACGGATTTCCTGATGGTAAGAAATTCAAGCCACCTAGAGACACCAAACGTGGTAATGGTGTGTTGCCAACCTAAGGGCGGGATGTTAGAACTCGAGCATAAGTAAGTTTACCGGCTACCATACTCTCCGAACCGGAACACGTCAACGGCAAGCACTGACGTTATGGTGGCACGAATAGGTAAGGCGATTATACCAATCCGGGCGAGTTGCTGCGAAACTCCACCACTTAGTAAAGTAATAGTAGTCTGCGTACTTGTTTACTTCATTGTTTGCTACGTACATTTTGGATGATAAAATCATTAAGTGGTTTGAAGAAAAAACCTAACAAAATTACGTAACCTTCAGAGAAAAATCTGCGAGTCTATAACGTAGGCAAATATAAATACTTCACCCAAAAAATTACGGAGAAAACCTCAAAGGTCTATAACAAGTACGCGTAAAATCAAAAAAAGCAAAAAGAAGCAGTTGAATCGATAACATATTTCTTTTTGGAGCCGGTAAAAAATATTCAAACATAAACGGTAAAAAACATTCAATACAATTCATTGTGAGTGACAATAGTTGCCCATAGATATCTGTGTGGCTGGGATTTTAGCCTCCAGCCAAAAACACAACAATGACGAGCATTGATGCTATGGCAGCGTGATAAGGCCACTACAGTGTACATTTTCATAGTTTTACTATGGTCATACGGTAGCACCAACCAGGGCGAGCTACTGTAGATTATTCTAACAGTTATTAGCCTAAAAAATAGAAAATAGAGAAACAAAGAAAATAGAAAAAGTGTATTTTCAATTTTGTAATAAAAATGATCACTCGGGATAGGTTATATGGCTGGTTGGCGATAGGCTTGCCACCTATCACAACGTGGGACTAAGTGTCTTCAGCTAGTCGTTGGTGCCATGGTTGCGTCTCTGCTTATGTTTGCGGGGATACGGGTGTAA
>NJDD01001027.1:190743-219753 GCA_002245505.1 Calephelis nemesis
ACGCGGGACTTAGTGTCTTCAGCTAGTCGTTGGTGCCATGGTTGCGTCTCTGCTTATGTTTGCGGGGATACGGGTGTAATGATATTACTTTTAGTTACTCACCTAGTACTTACCAGCTAACAGAAATTTCAAAAGACAACGAATTTTCTGTAAGAGGGCAGAATAACTTGTAGCCTTTTGTAATAAAATCCCCAAAATATTCTTTTCAAGGAAGAATCTTCGTATCTCATTACTTGTTTCTTAAATAAAATGGTATAAGACAACAGTATTAAAGATTAAATAATCGGCCAGCGATTCTGGAGGCAGGCCACGTCCAATTAGGGTCTGGGTCCCGAGGGAGATTCGGGATCATATCCTTCGAACGTTGCCTTGACCACTGCTCAGACGTGTTCACATTATATAAATCTACACACGTATTTCTATATATTTATTGTATTTCTTGAAATTATTTCGTACGTGTCACTATTGAAAGGAATAACAAAATTATTTTGATGTTTGAGAAAATGTCTGTATACATTTTTGCACTACAATATAAAGCTTTTCGCTCAAGCTTTATGTAAGTCATTATGTCGAATATTTGTATTTATTTGAATAATAAGTTTTGCGTTCAATATTTTTATAAATAAAATGAAAAGTTAAAATGAAAACTTTAAATGTCTATTAATTTTTTCGTTATAAATATTACGTTTTTTAAGCATCCTCTCTTTATTATATTTAAAATATATAATATTGAGACGAGCTTACTTTTGTGTAAGTTTTCGTATCAAAACTTGTTACGTAAACCGACGTTTTAACTTGTTTCATTATTGTTTAGTGTACAAAAAAGAATTACAAAGTATGTCATAATTTCTTTATTATTTTCTCAAAATATGTTATCATAAATGTACAATTTTAACCGACTTCATTTTCCATCTTTTTTCTATTTTCTATCGGATATACTGAAGTTTATTGTAGGTACCTATCTATTACGTATTTTGTTTTATTTTTTTGCTTAGTTTTTTCGCCAGATCTTCTCAGCGAGTCGCCCCGATCATACGTAGTTTTACATTTGTATAGACTCATAATAAGAATCATTGTTTGGTCTAGAAAAAAAAATCCATTTAATTTTTATAAACATAGGTACTCGTCAAAATACAAGGTTAGATTTTCAAATAATAACTTAAATTTTTAAATTTATAATTTTGAAACATGTATCGTTCTTTTCAAAATTATTTCTTTACAGAACTTAATCTAAATCTGATATAAATTTAAGAATCCAATTTCATCTAAAACTCATACAAATAATAGATGAATAAAAAGTCTTTGGTAGAATAAAAATTCTAAATATTGTCAACAAATTTCCCACAGATAAACTCTTTTCTTTATTTTATCTAAACATATAACTAAAACATGTAACGAAATAAAGGCTTTCTTTGGTTTACTTGTGCGTCGTAAAATACGCAAAACATTGCCAACCTGAAAGAAGGTACGGCTTTTGGTATTTTGCCAAACTCAAAGTGACAAGATTACGTTTTCAATGGATTGAGATGCTCTGGATCCTGGAATTACAGGGGCGAAATCGTCCTATTATTATTTTAACAAAGGTTCTATATGTTGCAAATCCTGTGTCACAAACAATAAGGAAAGTATTTGTTTTCAACCCCTTTTTGTTTGTATAAATAACTTTGTAGCTATGTTAGCTTTTTCACGTGATGAGACAGGTAACATGTAGTTTTTTTTAGTAAGCAAAATTATTTTTTGTATTCCTTCTTTATTTTTCTAACAAACATGTCTATATTTTTTTCATTTCTTTATCACTTATGATTTTGTTGTTGTAATTGTGGAATCTTTTTTGAAAAATATTTTAGTATATTTTTGTTAAGTTTTAAGATCTTCAACCTGTTTGTTTCTCTGAAATAAATAAATATCTCTGGACAAGCTACACAACTTGAATCTAACCCCAAAGTAAGCAAATTATATGCTTGTGTTATGGGTGTTAGTCAACAATACTAATACATAGAAATACTTTAATGGTATCTAACCAGAATAAATTTAATAAACACCCAGACCCGGAAATGCAGACATCTAAATGTTCATCACACAAATGCCTGCACCCGTCCGGGAATCGAACCCAAGCGTCGCGATTGGTCGATGTGGTTAGGCGTATACGCTAGCCACTATACTAAAAAAAATTAAAAGCATGTTCTCTTCTGTTGGTAAAAAGTAACCATACGTTATAGATACAATTAATGTTGTAAGTGTATCTGTATCCTGTGGCTGGTTGGCTTAAGCCGATTGTATAAATCTTCCTGCTACCCTACCCGTTTCCCAAAAACATAACACTGTCATCATTTCGGCAGGAATAAGTGAGGCGGTGGGTACCACCCGGAATAGTTGCCGTATGGCACTATACTGTCATTAGTATTATAGTAAGAAATAAATATTTTTTTAGAAAATTAGAAGGTAGACAAGCAGACAGATTTCCTGATGGTAAGAAATTTACGCCACCTAGAGACATCAAGGGAGGTAATGGTGCATTGCTAACCTGTAGCCGGGATGTTAGGCCTCCAGCAAAAGTAAATTTACAGGCTACCTTACCCTCTGAACCGAACGCGTCAACGTCAAGCATTAACGTTATGGCGGCAGGAATACCTACTCTACTATCTAGTAGCACGTCACGGTGTTAGTGGCGGTAAGCCTATGCTCGCCTTTTACGAGCTGCCTGGTAAGAAGGCAGATGGTCTAAAAGGAGCTCGGACCAACACCGAGAATTGTATATGTATCTGAAAACGTGTCAAACCAATCATTCGTTGATGAAATAACAATAAATATTTTTTTTACAAATACAGTCTATCAGATTTGACGTGTTATAAACAGATGTATATTAAAAGTCTCACTGTCTTTATTTATTTCAAAGCTTTAAATCTTCATCGATGTTAAACATATTGCAATTTTTAAAATGATTTTCTTTATCTGTATTAGCTCAATTGGAAGTACGTTGGTAGTGTAAGACGAAGAGATTAAAATCCTATTTAAGACTAAGAATTTTCTTAAAATAAAACTGTGAAATAAGAAAATTATGAACTCATATATTTTCCGTCTAAAAAAATCAAATCTCTTTTGTCTCTCTCTACTGTCTAAATCACTAGAAGATACAAGAGATATTTTGACTTGAGAAAACACTTACCAACCTTATACTCACCTTACCATATTATTTTAAGCTCATGCACTAACTTTTGCTAATATCCATTATTTAACATTCCAAAAGTCGTGTGGCACTCGAAGACTGCCGCGGTAAAGCACAAGCGCCAATAAAATCAATGCCACCTAGAGGCGAGTTGCTGAACTAAAGAGACAAGTGATCAAAAAGTCTTTAAAAGTTCTGCTATTCATCGATAGATTTGCAAAACTAAAAAGTATCACCGCTTTGAAGATGTCGGCAGAGCCACAACCAGGGCACCCACGACTAGCCGCAGACACTTAGTCCCACAATGTGATAGGTGGCAAGCCTATTGTCAACCGGACTTACATCCAATACCGATCAGCATTCTTAAATTAGAGAATTGGAAAAACCACATTTTCTTTTTGTTGCACGACACAGGAATCGAACCCTGGACCTCTTGAAGTCAAATCCAACACCATTAACCGCTAGACTACAGAAGCAACGAAGTACCCTAAACATTAGTCATTCCCATCGCATGATATAAATCGACACTACAAGACACATTTCATTACAAAACTCATTACAAGACACCAAATAAAAAGTCACTCAGTATTTCCGTACGTCTATTAAACGTTGCCAAATGATATTTTTGTCCTAAGGGCCGTTTACACGAGGCTCCTGTAAACACAGCCCGAATTTAATCTCTGTTCTATTTTATCTCAGAGTCAATGAGAAGAAAACTTTATTTTGTGCGTAAACAAGGGTGATCTCGGTCTTTTTTCCCCGCAAACGATTTCTTTTAGAATGATATTGAATGATCAGGATGTGCTGACTGGAATATGTAATGAGTGTCAATAGATCCTGTCAAATATATAGAGGTCAGTGTAAGTCGCCTTTATTGAATTACACTGTACAATCTTTTATGGTCTTACTGTACTGTGTGAAATAGGAAAAATGAGACAAACGGAAAGTAAAGGTTCTGTTAATGTTTATCATTTCCTTTTTCACGACTTTGAATTGCAAAAAGTATTTTTTTGTGGTGTCTGGTTTTTAACTTTTTTTTTTATGATACTGGAAGGCAAACAAGCAGGCGGATTTTCTGATGGTAAGAAATTTCCGCCGCCTAGAGACACCAAAGGTGGTAATGGTGCGTCGCCAACCTGAGGCCGGGATGTTAGGCCTTGAGCAGAAGTAAGTTTTTCGGCTAACTTACCCTCCAACCGGAACACGTCATGACGTTATGGCGGCAGGAATAGGTAAGGCGGTGGTACCAATCCGGGCGAGTCGCTGCGAAACTCTACTACCTAGTCAGATGTCACGGTGTTAGTGACAGTAAGCCTTTGCTCGCCTTTTACGACCTACCTGGCAGGAAGGCAGATGGTCTATTCTTCAAAGGAGCCCGGACCAACACGGGGAAAACTTGGCGTTTTTTTTAAAAAAACTTAGGAATAAAAATAATATTGTATGACAGCTCAGGGACATCTTTAACAAAAGACGGGATTTATCCAACAAAGTACTTCATCAGTTTTATAGTCAGCTTCAATAGCGATTAAAACCAAAATAATGGTGTTTTTTTTGATAAACTAAATTTCAAGTAATTTTGATAATAAATTTTAAAAAGACACTACTTTAAAAGAACCTTTTAAATACATAATATTTAAAAGGTTCTTTTAAAGTAGGTGTTTAACACATTTGATAAAAGATATACATACAAAAAGGTAGTGAAATGGCTTTTGATTTTCAATATTATGGTATGCTTTCTCATTTCAATTACTACACTTTTTATTTTACTTAGTGATCTCAGTGAATAGTTAAGCAGCTTAATAGGTATGTCATTTACGGACCAAGTAGATTTTTGTTACAGATTAAATGAAGTAAAAACACTTACCTTAGCTTGAAAAGACGTTCGGCCACTTTTTTGTGATCTGTGATTTGTAATGTTTATCAAATGTACTGAAGGTACTGAAATGTACCGTCTTAAAACATTTACACTTGTTTTGGAAGGACCTTACATATAAAATAGTTCCATTAAAATTCGCTTTACCACCTTACTTAAAACTCTAACTACATCAGTTCTCGTCGTTGTCGTGATTGTGACCAGTAATATTTATTGGCTACCCTACCCTTAAACCCTTACACTTATTGTTAATCATTATCATCTTCTTTGTCTATAGGTACTGTGTATTTATTCATCAGAAAATATGCTATTTTGACTTATTATGAAAGGAAAAATTAATTAGTTTATACCAGCAGTCAGTTGGAACTCCTGAAAATATATTTATTTATTTCTATGAAACTAGTTACATATTCAGAAAATCCGGAATATTCGGAAGGAAGGGTAGCTGGCATAGTTGCATTCGATACTTGCAAAATAGGCCTAGCTCCCCGGAAACTGGACAGCGACGCACCTATAACATCAATGGTGTCTATAATCTACGGTAGTCTCTCACTATCAGGAGAGCCTTGTGTTTTTTTGCTGACATAATATTATGCAAATCTATACATTCGTTGCTACAAAAACATCATATAATCCTATTTACATATTTATTACACTAACACTGCTACTTAATTTAGATATTTACATAATATTCTCTTCACAAAAATAATCGCCTATAATAAAGAAGATAAAAAACTTAAGCCGACGAGAAAAATTTATAAAATATTTTCTTCGTATTTTGATGCTGAGAAACCATAAGAAGCTTTTTCTATAATATCAAGTTATAATATCCCTGAAATTATATCTTACGAAGTTTGCACATTTGGACTTCAGCATAACTGATATTTTGGTGAAGAAAATATTAAATTTCCTTTTGCCATATATTTAAATGGTAGGTTCATGTGTTATCGCATTACAAACAATGGTTGACTTCATTATAGTAATAAATGACGACGCTAAAGGAAGTTGACGTCGTTTGGATGAGATAAATATAACTTAAGATAATTCAAAGTTATATTATACAAACAAATGACTTTATGGTATTATTGTATATCCCATATTCTCCCCGTATTGGTTCGAGACCTCTGTGTAGAATAGACCATCTTCCTGCCAGGCAGCATGTAAGGGATAAAAGTAAGTAAATGGTTCATTGACAGTAAGAACGGTGGTGGTAGAGTGCTATGTAATAATCTGCCAGGGTATGATTTCACCGTCTTCCCTATTTCTCCCGCTACTGTGACATTGTTTTGTTGCAGTCCAGAAGGTATGGTAGACCAGCGCAATAGGCTTAATAATTCCTAGTAAATTACAAACTTTTAAAAAATGCCGGTTAGTTGAAGATCTTTTTTCAATCAGTCACAACGTTTACCTCTACAGACCGATGAACACAAAGTGATGTAACAATATTCAGTTAGCAGCCATATTGAATAACATAAGAAAGACGAAGGATTGTCTCCCCAATCCAACTTTAAGCTTTGTTTCCTGTCAAATTCTTACACACGTCCTAATTCTGTTATTTACGATAAATTGGAAATCATAACTTATATAGATCTGAGGAAATCAACTTCGCGATTTGTGACTCGTAAGCTTTATGAATTTGATATTTAAACGTTTCGTCAAAGTATATGAAATTTGCAGTAACGATACTTGCAAATATAAAACATAAATGGAATTTCCGATGGCAGGAAATCTGTAAATATCCATAAGCGGTGTCCAGTAGTCACTTAAATATAAGCAATTAATCACTTAAAAATCCATTAAATTTATATACTACCAACAAGCCGGTTAATTAATATTTTCTTTCTTAAATAACTACTTAAGCAACCAATGAATACAATCTACCTAGCTGCAACGCGCGTTCGTCTTTTATGTAGAAAATAATCATAAGCAGATAGCATTTAAGGTATCGGAATGAAAGTAGCCCATATCTTTTTCTAATGCATAAGTTATTTACATACTAAATTCATTATAATAGATTTAGCTGATTTAACATTGGTTCGTTCATGTGGAAAGAATAGCAGATGAAATATTAATAAAACAGATATACAAATCAATTGTAGATGGATCTCACATCTAAAACAATTAATTTGGTCATGACCTAATTACTCAATACTCAGGCATTACCTGAAGGTAAAAGAATAACGGGAGGAAGCTAGGCAAGTCTGAAAGGATTGTAACACTGGGCATTCGATTCTTTCAGCCTTCCTCTCAAGTGTCTTGTCTTTAAAATAAGTATAATAAGATATGTATGATACATAAATGAACATCGTTAATGTTAAACATATAAAGAAACATAAGCTCATGCTAATAAAACTATCTTCGTTGTAAAGGTTGTTCTATGAGCCGATCTCGTGGTATATATATGGCTTCTCTATTCATTTATTATAGGTTACAAACATATTCTCTGTATCAAGTGTCACAACTTCGTAGCCTATACTTTGGATTTACGCCTATATTGCGGCTATATATAACAGAAGTGTACTATCCCGTTTGAAGCGTATTATTGAATATCGGAAACGTATTTGGGGTTGGAATGAGATCTCTTCCTATTGTTTTGGGCCCTCCACTTGATCTTTAGGGTTTGAAGTTTGACGGCTAATTTCCTTTGTTGATTTGTCACACTGAAATGGCAAAGGTGTGATTGAAGCCACATTTAACACGGGTCGAGTGTATTTTAGGAACATATTTTATTACAAAAATCCTACTAATATTATAAATGAAAAAGTTTGTAAAATATAAATGGAGTTTTGTTACTCTTCAAACTAATACGTTTTTAGGAACGAAGTAATCCTTCTTGCAAGCCACGAAAAGTCCTTTCAATCCGTGTACTAAGTTGCTGGCAACAGATAGTATCTTCATTAATTTTAAAGAAAAAACATTTTTCGCCCCAGACAGGATTTGAACCAGTAACCTTTTGTCTCAAGCAGACAATTGTTATAACCATTTAAGCTATTGAGGGTTCAAGTTCTGTGGCATTTTTTTTATTATTTTCTACACCGTTAGCGGTTCAGTTCAGGGGGGTTACCATAAGCTCTTAAAACAGTGTTATTTCAATAATACTAAATGTCATCGGAGAAAGACAACCTTATGACGTATGCCATAAAGTTGCTTATAAAACCGAACATTTATCAAGATGGAAATAATACTGCTATAAGCGTTCATGGTAGGGCCCCAGTTCTGAGTACCTACTAAATAATTTCATCGTTACAGATGAAGTTCACATTTATAATCGCCGTAACTTTCATTTCTCTCAAGGTATTTTATTTTAGTACTTGCACTCGCCACAGGTTTAAGTCTAAGTTTATTTAATGGCTAGAACAAACCTCGGCTTGAGACAAAAGGGATAGATTCAAATCCTATCTGGAGCAAAGAAAAAAATCTTACTTTAAAATTTACAGAAATTTAACCCAAGCACATGGCAGGTGCGAAATTAAAAATACCTTAACAGAAGTATATTTAATGTTTTTTTAATAAAATATTATACATCGTCTCGTTTGTTTTGTGGTTAGCGTACATGTCTCCCGTGTCTACATGGATTGGATTCCCGAGCATGTTTGACTCACATATTTATCTGTGGTTTTGAGTCTGAGTGTTAAGTAAATAAGTTATTTTTAATTTTGTTATCGAAATCACATCACATGCTTTAATTAGAATTATTTATTTCATTTACAGTAACGTTACTAAGCAGACCATTTGGCTTTCTGCCTGCTCAGGTCTTCAGAGGTGGGCGTAAGTTAAATGGTTATTTAACAAAAAAACGACGGGTTGCACTCCGGAAGTGCCGGCAGAAGTGAAAACTTAAATA
Source organism: Calephelis nemesis (assembly GCA_002245505.1). Classification (NCBI taxonomy): domain Eukaryota; kingdom Metazoa; phylum Arthropoda; class Insecta; order Lepidoptera; family Riodinidae; genus Calephelis; species Calephelis nemesis. The sequence continues at coordinate 199,627 of NJDD01001027.1, forward strand.
TTATCGTTGTGCATTTTTGATATCTTTGAATAATTTTGCACGAATTGCTTTACCAATATGAAAGTACTATAATTTATGTGGTAGAATACAATATTCATTTATTGCGTTGTCATACACAAACATGACAACAACCACAACGCCCTGGCAATTGGTACCACCGCCATACCTATTCCTGCCACCATAACGTCCAATGCTTGTCGTTGACATGTTCCGGTTCGGAGGGTAAGGTAGCCGGTAACCTTACCTTTTGCTCGAGGCCTAACATCCCGGCCTCAGGTTGGCAATGCCCCATTACCACTTTTAATGTCTCTAGGTGGCGTGAATTTCCTACCATCAGAAAATCCGTCTGCTTGTTTGCCTTCTATTACCATAAAAAAAGGATTGAATGGCAAAATCAAAAATTAACTGAGTTCCTAAAAAAAAAGAAAAGTGACAAGTATTGTTTACGAAAGCAAGTAACCGGTCGTGTTAAAGACGTTAATCATCCTTGCGTGCCGGTCCCCAGAGAGTTCCCAAGTGGCTCCCTCTTCATTTTCTCGAGGACATTTCGTTTCTGATTCACGAATGGAACGCTAATGTTATCAAACGATACCACTCCCTTAATGTTATAATGTTTTAGGGCTTTTATCCTACTAGCTTACGCCCGCGGCTTCTCTTTAGCGGAAATTAGCGGCTTTGTTTTAATTGAAGATACGAAATCACATAAACTTATTTGATGAAACATATCTTATTTAAGACTCTTTCTTTAACGAGTAGAATTAAGTTCAAAATTTTTAGTTTTCTCGTGAAATGGTAAAGGCAAAAGAGTTTTACAAAACGCCAGTCGTGTCAGTTTTTATAACATACCTTTAATGTTCAGATTATTTTTTATTAATATTGGAAGGCAAACAAGCAGACTGATTTCTTGAGGTTAAGAAATTCACGCCGCCTGGAGACATCAAAGGTAGTAATGGTGCGTTGCCAACCTGAGATCGGGTTGTTGGACCTCTAGCAAAATTAATTTTACCAGCTACATTACACTTCAAACCGGGACACACCAACGGCACGCACTGAAGTTATGACAACAGGAATAATTAAGACAGCGTTACCATTCTGGACGAGTCGCTGTAAAACTCGGCCACCTAGTAGGATGTAACGTTGTTAGTCACGTTAAGCCTGTGCTCGCCTGTTACGAGGTGCCTGGCAGGAAGGCAGGCGGTCTATTTTGTAAAAGAACCCGGATTAACACGAGGAAAGATGATAGACATGGCTCTTTCATGGTTTATGGTTTCCTAGAGTCTGACAATTGTTTTAAATTTTTGGAACATACTCTACGAGTAAAACAGAAGCTCGTACAGTTACACACTCTGTAGTCTCTAAACAAAGTTGTATAATACATTAAGATCGAGATAGTAAAGGTTAGTGGCTGTTATTTGACTGTGTTCCTTATCCCAGTCAATCAGAATCCTCTTAGCGCGGATCATTTGTTTCTGTGTCACAAATGGCTCCCCACGCGTAGCTTACCCCACAGTAAACAGGAATAAAGTGCTTCTAAACAAACCAACGTTAAAAATTACCCCTATTTGTATCTCTAGGAAAAATTTTCACAAAAATCATAACGGTAAAAGTTTGAAGTGCTAGTCCAATTAGTCTTATTTTCGGGGTTAGCTGAGGTATAGGCGTTGATAAATATGAGCTATATGATGAGCATTCACACTGCGCTCTGACTGACATTACAATCTTAACTAAGTACTCAACAACGCTTAAAATGAATAAACAATTTATCTAAGTATGGCTATGTTTTAACAATATGTTGGTAATAATAATTGTAGAAAACTTCACAAATAATTTAGTCACAGTAAACCTTAAGAACCCCCCAATCTTAATTTATTATGACGTCTCGATTTGATTTTTTTTAAACTGAGCACTGATATGACAATTCTAATTCCTTAATTAACTCAACAACAACATTATCTATATATGACGATGAGTTTACAATATGTTGGTAATAATAATTGTAAAAACCTACAAAAAAAATTTTGTCACAGTAAACCTTAAGAACCTTAATTAAAAATTATTATAACGTCGCGGTTTGATAATTCTTTTATCGGAAATAAAAAAATAAACTGTTTTCGACAGGTTCTACTAATATTATAGGTGCGAAAGCTTGTGAGAATAGATGTACGTTTGGTTCTATTTCATGCACAAATACTAAACGGATTAAAAAATATATAAGAGGACTATAAGAATATAGTTTATACATCAGAATAACATATAGGCTACAATTTACACAAAATATATAAAACGGGGAGAGGGGAAAACCGCGAGTGCCAGCTAGTCTTAATATATATAATTCTTCTGTGAGTGTGTATCTCACTGAACTCCTTGTAGACGACTGGACCGATGTCGATGAAACTTTTTGTATGTGTTCTAGGGAATTCGAGAATGGTTAAGATTCACAATTTGGTCCACTGGAAAATGTTTTTTTTAAATTATTTTTTTAATAATAAGTAGTTGTTGATTTTAGAATGTTTCACATCGGATACGACAGATTGCGCTACTATCTAACCATGAATGTCAAGCGATACGAAGTTTGCTGGGTTAGCTAGTAGGTTATAATTTCGAGGTGGTACAATCGTGAAAAATCAAGATCTTAGTAGTTTTTAGTTATACTCAACAAAGATTTTTTTTATTTTTATGTACCTCGGTAAACATCGAACTTGGTCCTAGAATCGCATAACAAATACACAAAAAATATAGTCGAATAAATAAAGTAATACTTTTAGGAGCGAGTTAAAAAGTAATCACTAGTTACATATTTGTATACAATCAAATATATAACTGTATTAATTCAATCCATTTTAATATAACAGTAGCAGTCATTACATGAATAAAAATTGGCCAAAAATTAAATAAATTTTGAATCTTATTGTGATTATATTTACTATCAGTTTTTTGTCTTTTTATTATTTTAAATACAACAGTTATTAAGACGAGTTTCCTCTTAACATAAATAATAATAATTTTATTTAATATTAAAAAAAAAACTATTTGTACGTACGCGCACACGCACGCATGAACACACACATACACACACACACACACGCACGCAAACACGCACACACTAGTCAAACTCATATCACGTCTCTTTCCGTCAACGGTTACAGATTGCAAATTTTCTAAAACCGCGAAGCACAATTTATAAAAACAATTAGCTTTTGCTAGGGACAGACACGTCAAAAAACACGTCTCTTTTTCGAGGAAAAGTTGTTAAAGATAACATAACACATATTCTTAATCTTAAACACAATCAAAACTAGGACGGATCACTTACTCTTCGTAAACTATATTGTCCTTGTTTAATGAGTACTAAGTTAGTTAGCTTGCATGTAATCGATAGTGTTAAACCGAGATCACCCGCCAGACAAACACCGCGGTCTACGTGCCACTAATATCTAATTGGCACGTCAACCACACTCTGTGCTCTGACCAACCATGACACTCGTAATTACGTACTTAACAACGCATCATCACGATCAAAATTATCTAGACTAAGCTGTTTGTAAGCTTGGTTTGCCTATGCCTATGCCTAAAAATATTAACTACCGATAGATGGAATCTATATATTAATACGTGATGCCAAAACGCAGGAGCATAAAATTTGGCACACTTATAGTTTATGTGTAGGAGAAGTGCAGAACGCTAATGTTTTTCAATAATAATGCTTATAAAGTACATCAAATCAATAAATAAAACATTACCCACACTACCATGTATTTGACACACACAAACAAATATAATGATGATAACGATAAAAGATCACAGATGGTGCACTAAAAAGTTTGGAAGCAAAGTAGTTGGTCTTGAGAAATGAAGATGGCGTTCTTATCAACAAGATATTAAAATTTGTTATGGTCGAATTTAGATCAATGGGCGACCACTAGTATACATTGTTAGACAGAAGTTTTTATTTTTTTATTGTAATCTGCAAATGTTTAGTACAGCCAGTTTCTGAAACGCCAATATAATTTACGATTTGTCTCTATAACATTAGTAACTGAAAATTTTTAGTTTTAGGATTATTCACTTAATAATTTCTTGGCCTTTAAGCCAGCCCTTCAAATAACAAGATGCTTGTTTAGGTATTCTTTTCTACTTTCTTATGATTATCTTCTCTTTTAAATGGAAAATTGAAAAAACCCATTTTGCGTTCATCGATTGCGTTGAGTTAGGAATCGAATATAAGACCCAACGCAGTCACCACCAATATCGGACCACTAGAAAATAGAGGCGATAACAATAACATCAAATAAAATCTACCATAATAATTTAACAAGCACACTGTGCCGATTTCGCACACGCATCGGACATAACTGCCACTGTCCAGTATATGAACGCAAGCCATTTGTTCCCGACGCGTTACCATCTGTACTTTTAATTGGCACCCGTAGATCTACAGCCTGTAGGCACCAGACACACTGTGCGGAGCAAGCTTATGTGGCGATAAATGCCATTTATTTTACTGAAATATGTGTTTTCGTGGAGTAGATTTAAAACATTTTGTTAGATCGCCTCGTTGGCTTAGCGTGAAACGTGTAGCGAACACGCCTAATTTCATCGACTAACAGCGAGTTCGGCCCTCAACAGGGGCAGATATTTGTGTGATGAATATTTAAATACCCGTATTTTCCAATATCAATTTAAGTATTTCTATGTAATAATATTGTTAACTAAAACCTCTTAAGTTTATAATTTGCATAGTTTGTGGATAGATCAATTTGTGTAAAACGTCAAAAAAGTTATTTGTTTATATTGTAAACATTTTTAATTATAATGAACGCGTTTTTAATTTTACATTCCCTGTTTTTCTGAAACTAATGAAACATATAACAGCGCAGGATTTAAAATAATTCCGAAATTGCTATATGCGGTTTAAATTAAAAGTTTTTTTTATATTAAACAATCGATTTCGAAGTGAAAACTATTTAGCGGAAAAATATTTGGAATGGGTAAAAACTTCTAAACTTGCATCAGATCGTCAGATCGAAAATTCGTAAGATGGCGCAGGGCGCTTGTGTGAATATTCGTGCTGTCATGTTTGTATATGATAGCACAATAAATGAATATTGTATTCTACCACATAAATACGAGTACTTTCATACTGATAGGTAAAGCAATTCGTGCAAATTTATTCCCTAACTATTACAAAATATCAAAAATGCACAACGTTAATATTCAAGTTTTCACTTCTGCTGGCACTCGCGGAGTGCAACCCGTCTTTAATTTTGCTAGGAAAATGATGGAAAACTTTCAGGTTTTACTTTCATTTTTGAATTTTGAAAATCTTACGAGGTGAACCATGTAAATTTTATACGATTATTCTGTTACCTTAAATTTAAACTTCAGAAACAATTTATTTCTTTTTTTATATAAAGAGATTACCTGCGTGTTTTCAGATCAAATCACCATTTTATCTACATTACTTTAAAAATGTCATCGAAAATGCATTTTTGCCAGTTTTAAGTGACAAAAAAATATAGATAGTTTTTCATGTTGAAAATATCAATTAAACAAACATGCTGTGTCGATTTGGTGACGCATTGGACATAACTGTTTATGTCCAATATATGAACACACGCTATTTGTTTTCGATGTTTAATATATACTTTTAATTGGCATCCGTAGATATAACGTGTAGACACCAAACATATTTTTATGTGGAACAAGCTTAAATGACAATGAATGTCATTTATTTTATTGAAGCAAACGTTTCCAAAATTCATTTAAAATACATAAACGCAAAATATTCATTAAGATGGCGAACAAATTTTGCACAACTAGCTAAATATAGTAGTGGTAATACTAAAGCTACCTTCTGTCAATGAATAGAAAAAGACAGCACACGCTTGTGCTGTCAGATTAATATGTACTTAAAACCCGGCCAAGGGCTTGGACTTACGCACTGAGTTTGGAAGTTTCGAAAATTTGCGGCAATTTAAGAGTGCATCTTTTGATTGCATCGGCTTCTAAAGTTAAATTTTTTGACAGTTTTATGAGACAAAAGAAAGTAGGTAATATCTGATTTATATATTTCAGCTTTATACTTGTTGCGTTCCCGAGAAAATGTTTTGAGACACTGACGGACAAAAAGTAATTTTCGTTCTTTTTTTCCTTTCGAAGTACGGAACTCTAAAAATAGCATACAGTTAGTGCTTAGCAAAATTACAACTAATTTACTCTATTTTTCAAGCAAATAAAGATTTACTCTTTACTACTTATATTGACGAATTATCCCAGGTCCAGAAATTGATGTAATTAAAATGTCTAAGGTATTTTCTTGTATTTTTCTGATCTCCTGACAATACTTTAAAAGTGTTGTAAGGGTGTCAGATGTTTCCACTGCTGTCTGTACTTTTCTACATTGCTGACTGTATAGTTTATGTTATTAAGTTGATCACCACTAAGGCTGATATTATTGATATGTCTAAGGTATTTTCTTGTATTTTTCTGATCCCTTAAATTCGAAAGTGCTTTAAGAGACTCAGAAGTTTCCACTGCTGACTGTACTTTTCTACATTGCTGACTGTATAGTTTATGTTATTAAGTTGATCACCACTAAGTCTGATATAATTAAAATGTCTAAGGTATTTTCTTGTATTTTTCTAATCCCTTAAATTCCAAAGTGCTGTAAGAGACTCAGAAGTTTCCACTGCTGACTGTACTTTTCTACATTGCTGACTGTATAGTTTATGTTATTAAGTTGATCACCACTAAGGCGATTACCAGTGTATCATTATAACACTAAACCGCGTTAACTGAAGCCATAAATGAAACATTAAAACAACACATTGAACAATAGGATTTTCCAGCCTGTAGGCTCTATTTAGTGCTTTATATTTCTGAAATGTAATTTTGCCAGCTTTATTCTAGGGCTCTCTGCAAATGCATTAACATCTTCACGCTATCGCAATTGATACGTAAATAAATAAATAAATAAATTTCACTGGACAAGTTACACAAATTGAATCTAACCCCAAAGTAAGCAAATTATATGCTTGTGTTATGGGTGTTAGTCTATGATTCCAATACACAGAAATACTTAGATACCAGAATAAATTTAATAAACACGTAAACACGTTGTATAGAAGTGGAATAAGCTTTTATGTGTGGTTTGTGACGAAAGGGTTGAAATTTTGAATAAAGCGAATTTTGTCTTTCTTTCTTTATACAATTGTAAATAAGACTAGCAGTTTTTTCACTCCAATAAATTATGAAAATTAGATTAAGTTTCTTAAATTTCTTACGTATACTAACTAACTATACGTGTACTACACGTATAGTTAGTATACGTATACGTGTACAAACAGTTTTTTTTTATTATTTTGGTAAGGTATTTTATGATTTTGACGTGGTCCCATATTAATTTTATACGATCCGATTATTAATAACGACACGATATTTAATGATTCTTTAAGGACGCAGACCATTTTCCAAAAAAATGTGTAATGCATAAAACACTCTTTTTCAATCTATGCTTTTATCTAAAATCAAATCACAAACGCTTTACTTTCGAGCTACATTTACAAAAAGGGTACAGGTTTTTAAATAATTACTGTACCTTAATTACTTTTTGAGTTTAATATGAACTAGACTCAGGGCGGGTTTGATCCATCTTCTCTTGATATTCCTCGGACCGTTTCGGAATCATTTCTGAATAAGAATTTTGAAAATGCAACGTGGCAATAAAATCGGACTTTGTTTTTTGCAGTTTCATAGCTCTTAAATTAATTATATAGATATATATTAATATCTTTATTTAATATATATGAATACATTAAGACAAGCACACCATTTGACTATATCAAACATTCAATCAACTAAACAATTCGACATTTTTTACTTTTTTTACAAAAAAAAAGTATTTTCACGCCCATATCCCCGAAGAAGTGGACAGGGGCAAAACCTTCGACTAGACGAAGAACCAAGTCCCAAAATGTGATAGGTTGCAAGCCTATCACCTACCGGGCATATATTCAGTCCCGAGTAAAATTCTTTTTTTAAAAAATTGGAAAAACCAAAATTTTCTGTTTTGTTTCCCGACCCGGGAATTGAACTTTTTTTATGTTACAAGTTATCAAACTAGCAATGGCCCTTATAAGAGACAGACACCACAGATACCTATTCCTGGTACTTTTCAATTTACGGAAATGCAATTCTACCGGCCTATCTTCTTACGTGGAACACGAGAATGAACAGCAATGACATTATTGCAACAGAAATATGTAAACGAAATTGTAAATTATAATCTAAGAATAAATTCGTTAACTGCATTACTAATTATCATATTACTGCTACTGCAATTTATAGTATCTTCACGCCCATACCCCTGAAGAGGTAGGTAGAGGCACAACCAGGGCACCCACGACTAGCCGAAGATACTAAGTCCCATAATGTGATAGGTGGCAAGCATATCGCCAACCAGTCACGTTTCCAATCCCGACCAACATTTTTTTTAATGAGAAAATTGGAAAAATCCAATTTTGTTTTTGTTGGCCGACCTGGGATTCGAACCTGAGACCTCGTGCAGTCAAGTCCAACACCCGGACCGCTCGACCACAGAGGATATTTATAACTGATTAGAATTACTATCGCATATCTTTGCACATTTCAAACAAAAAAACACTTTACAAATAACATATAGGAAACAATCCAGTGACAAGTAGTTAGTATGCAGACGGTGAAGCAATTGCGCCTGTTTAGCGCTCGTGCCGCACACCGGTTGGTAATGCTTGTCATATTTTTACCGGAAAAGCTTTTATGTTTTAATACAGGTACAAAATTTCACTGTCAATATGCGTCAATCGTTTTTTTTATCACGTCGTTTTTATTATACATTTATACGAATGTGGGTAAATGTAGAAAAAGCCCAGGATGTTGCTATAATATGGCATTATTCAGTAAGACCACGGATTATCTGTGGTAAAACGCTAGCAGGCCGCATCCGTAACAGTAAGATCCGAGAAAGAGTGCGTTTGAAAGAAAGTGTTGGTGTTAAAATGGGAAAGGACATTTCCAACTGGTTAAGTCATGTAGAAAGAATAACACATGAAATATTGACAATGCAGATATACAATGCGAATGTGAATAGATATAGGTACCAGGGAGACCAACGCGAATGTGGATGGATGGACCAAGGTTGGCATTTCACGATCAAATAGCTCGGATATTATTCGAGCGTGTAGTCAAAAGTCTCCGAAACCGGCGCGTTTGTATGAAAATAGTAATGGATGTGAAGAAAGCTAGATAGGTCTGCCAGGATCGTGAGATTTGGCACTCGTTACTCTCTATCTACCCCGTAAAATACTTGGATGTGTTTAAAAGGCAAATAGGAGGAAGAACATAGTGGAAGTTAGCAGTGATCAGCAAAGCAAAAATCAGCAGCAAAAATCTGTCATTGTTGAAGTTAGGGAGCTGTTACATGTAAGGTTTTGCTGTTCATTTTATCAGTTATTGGGTTGATAAACATATTATATTTAACATAATGTATAATATAACATATAATCCTATTAATATTATAAATGCGAAAGTTTGTATGTATGGATGTATGGATGTTTGTCACTCTTTCACGCAAAAACTACAAAGCCGATTACGATGAAATTTGGTATGTAGGTAGCTGAAGACCCAGAATAACATATAGGCTACTTTTTATCCCGGAGTTCCCGCGGGATTGGGACTTACGCGGGTAAAACCGCGGGGCGCAGCTAGTACTTAGTGTATTTTTATTTTAGCACTTGCCCTGTGCTTGGGTTAAATTTCTATAAAAAAAACTGTCTGAGGCGAAATTTTTTCTTTGTTTAAAATTTATATTACACTTGTTGTAACGCATGTTTTATAACGGTAATTGGTCACATGCAAAACGGCTTACGCCCGGTTCTTATACTCAAGCAACAATAATTTTGCTTACGAATGGTATTTTTTTATACGAATGGTAAAAAATCGTTCGGTCGTTCGTTATCGACGGCTGACTCAAAACATTTTACATCACTGCATAGTATCAAAACATAGTCGATTTCTCTGTACCTATGGCCCTTTGTATACTTGAATCTTTAAAACTACGCAATGGATTTTGATGCGTTTTTTAAAGATAAAGTGATTGAAAAGGAAGTTTATTTTTATATTTTATACCCGTGCGAAGCCGGGGCGGGCCGCTAGTTTTACAGACAAAAAATTTTACATAAAGCTTATGTCAAACAAGCAGACGGATGACCAGATGGTAAGAAATTTCCGCCGCCTAGAGACACCAAAGATGGTAATGGTGCGTTGCCAACCTGAGGCCGGTATATTGGATCTTGGTTCAAGTTTGACCTTTAAAGGAGGCCGGACCGACACGGGGGAGTGTGGTAAAACTGACAACAAAACCTACCGTGTAATTGGCGTTTTATATGATCGCCACATTTTTTTCCGTTTCGGCAATTTATTTCCGGACGAAGAATATAGGCTTCTTCTTATTCGGTTATCACAAAGATTTCCGGCATGAAAACTAATCAACTTTATTACGCCGCGCTAGGTAGGTACTATTTTTAATTTTACGCATTAACATTTTTCAGAGGCAATTCTACTTTGAGTATTATTTCCATTACGTGGACAGAATAGAGGAGTAAAATAACAATGGCGAGAAAACAGTCAGTGAAAATATCAATTTAAATATTAATGCCAAAAAACTTCCTGAATGAACGTTTTTATAGCGGTAAAAAAACGGCTTATGCCCGGTCCCCATATTTAAGAAACGACGCGTTTTGCTTACGAAAGGTTGTATTTTATACGAACGGTCGTTCGTTATCGACGGTTAACTCAAAAATTTGTGTCACTATGAACAACGCTTTGTCACTTTTAGGCAAACTACCAACGGTTATGCTAACGGATAACGGTTTGTTAATTATAGGAACCGAGTTTAATGTACACATTAAGCAGTGTACTCTCCGCAAGAACGTACCGCCGCCCGCCCCCAACTATTGTTGATGGCCCGACGAGGGTATAATTGCATTTTTCACACTAACGGCCATTTCACTAATTCCGCAGGTGACTGTGGAAAAGTTTCCATTTAAAAATTCAAGCGCACATTTTACTTTGTACTCCATTTTGTTTGTTTTGTGTGCTAATGAGCGATGTCATGTTCAAAGTTTCGTATACTTTGTTGTATAACGAAAAATATGTAAATTATTTTTCTACTTTATGTTTACCTACACTAGTAATAATAAGGTGGCTGATCTCCTTTATTATAGACACCCTTGAAGGGTACCGTAATATCATTCATAGAGTTTGCAAGGATATTGATAATAGCAAGTAACGTTTGGTTAGATGAAAAATAAATATAACTTTCTATTATATATTTGTATAACAAACTAGCTGTCTCGGCGAACTTCGTTCCACCCATTCAGTTTGCATGGAAAAAATGAAGCAGTGTTTTAACTGCAATTTTCCCAGCGTTTCTCTTCATTAAATCCTTGTCCTAACAACAACTAACAAAATACAAAAAAAATCTCAAATCGGTCCAATCGTTCGAAAGTTATGCGTCTAGCAACACATTTAGCGATTAAGCTTTAGATTACAGAGATGACAACTTGCAATACCCAAAAACTGTCAAAAATTAGTCGTTTAAACCAATTTTAATTGAACATTTTCATTAAGATCTACTATATTTTTAAATTTTCCGTTCTCTCATTTCAAAAGCTAGACATGCAACAACCAAGTACCAACCTATCATATTAAAATAGGAGAATTGCTGAAAATCATTTTTTTTTTATGACATTGGAAGGCAAACAAGCAGATGGATTTTCCGATGGTAAGAAATTCCCGCCGCCTAGATACACCAAAGGTGGTGATGGTGCGTTGCCAACCACAAGCCGGGATGTTAGGCCTCGAGCAAAAGTAAGTTTACCGGCTACCTTACCCTCCGAACCGGAACACGTCATGACGTTATGGCGGCAGGAATAAGTAAGGCGGTGGTACCAATCCGGGTGAGTCGCTGCGAAACTCTACCACCTAGTCAGATGTCACGGTGTTAGTGACGGCAAGCCTATGCTCGCCTTTTACGAGCTGCCTGGCAAGGAAGGCAGATGGTCTATTCTACAAAGGAGCCCGGACCAACACGGGGGAAGGACCAACACGGGAGAGATCATATTAATAGAAGGCTCTGAAATCAGTATTTTAGAGCCTGCTTTGCCAAATACCAGTGCATTGGCTTCTTAGAATCCCTCCCTATGCTTGTAATAGACTAATATGACCTAAAATATAATGTTACACAGAACGCCACAACACTTTTCCGCTATTCGACATAAAGAAGATGAGCCCATTTAAAGAAGCCAATGTTGAAAGTCAAAAAAAGAGATTAGGTTAAGGACATCGAAAAGGCAGGCTTGAAGGTGATAGGGATTTTGCTGCGCGACTGAACTGAAAAAAAATTTGATAGTAAAAACCGTAAGAAAAAACCGTGGAATAAAACCGTTAAATAAGACAAACAAGTGGGTAGTGAGACATAGGCTACTTTATTGTTGAGTTAGTTGAAGTTTTCCCTATTACTAGTTATGTCTAGTTGACACACGTCAGAATCTCATTCTTTGCTAAGCAAGGCGATAAGAGTTATCATAATGTAAGAACATATGTGTCACAAAACAAACTTTAACTTTTTTAGTTAATATGTCATGGTAAGAGAGCCCGATGCGCTAAATTTGCTGTGATTAAAGCGTTATGGGGACCTAGTAGACTTTATGGATTAGATAGTGGAGCATAAAATATGTCACTACTTATAGCGGAGCGAGGAGTGTATAAAAGCAAAAACGATAAGCGAGATACGCACACATCAGATATTACTAGTTTACTTGCCTAATGTGTTTCTGATGATGGAAATGTGTCAAATCAGATAGGTCGCCGAATACGCAAATGAGTGTTTATTTTTTTTTTAAAGTTTCTTACTCTAATACTTCCATACGTCATACTGAAATCATTATTAAAGTTTTTTGGTTTATTGGCATGCCATAATAGTTGAATCTAATATGCTCGTATACTTCTTCTAAAAAATAGACATACGTACAACCCCACACGTGCGCCTATATATGTAGAGATTGGATACATGATGGAAATGTTAAACCATGATACTCCTATCATAATCTTTTATTAAATGAGGCGTTACTTTGCGGAAATCCATTATAACAGATGTAAAATAAGACTTTATTTTGCTAATTCCGCGTAAGCAGTTTAACTGTTGTGGCAAATAATCCTCTAAACGACACAGAGTGTGACAAGCCTAACTGACGTTCCCACCACCCACCTCCACGACCAGAACACGAATATAGGAAGAACTCGGGAAAAAATATAAATTGTCACGTTTTTATATGTGACAACCCTACCTAAAGTTCCCACCATCTTACCAGATCTAACATACGGTTGTCAATCTTGGAAATTCACCACAAGGGCAAGGAATAAAATATCTATATGCCAACGGGGTATGGAATGTAGCATGCTCAACATTAGGAAGATCCATAAAATATGTCACGCAAAAATAAGACGCATAACAAAAGCAACCGATGTTTTAAACCACTCCTTGAAGCTAAAGTGGAAATGGGCGGGACATGTAGCGCGCCTGCAAGACAGCCGCTTTGGAAATCTTTGGAGGAGGCCTTTACCCGTGGAGGGGTTGTGGAAAAGCTAGAAAAGAATAATAACAAGAATACTAAGCGTAACCTAATTATATAATTTCATAAATAATTAGTAAATAAGTAAAAAAACAAACATATTAACAACTGTACATTAGGCTTATCTTACGTTAAAACAAATTTCTTAGCTCTACTATCATTTCTAGAAATAAAAAGGCTTTTTATTTTTATTTTATTTCATTTTATTATTTATTTATTCAGTAGGTCTGAGAATCAGATACTATTTTTCATTCCCCTAAGGCCTAAGTGATAAGGGTGACACACCTCATTTTTTTTTTACTAAATTCACATTAAAAAATAGCAAAACAACATCTGTCGGGTCAGCTAGTTTCTTAAACAAAAATCAACTAACATTTACTGTTTTACAATATGGAAATGTAGCAGTGTCAAAAATTATAGAGCACTTTTTTTTGTCTCGGTATAAGTTTTCGCATTTTAAGTGAGCAAAAAATATCAACTCCGTCAAGAATTGGACTTATATGAGTTGCAACCTTCACCTCTCCCTGACTATTCTCTAGCAGTAAAGATATTGAGGATTAAGTTTAACCGCTTCGTTGGTCGAGTGGCTAGCGTATACGCCTAACTACTTACTTTATGGTTAGATTCAATTTGTGTAAAAAAAAATAAAAAAAAGAAAATGATAAAATGAATAACAAACTTTATCTTCTGCAATTAGGTAGATTAAGTTGATAATTTTCAAGCCTCTATGATCAACTGCCAACGTGACAGACTTATTCTTGTCACATTTTTTAAGCAACATTAGTACTTTTCCGCAATTAACAGTGGTAAATATTGTGTAATATTTAGTAGAAAAGTGTCATTTGTAAAAGTTTTCATACAATAGGATTCCACCAAATGCCCACTATAAAAAGGACAAAAACTTCTAGTCACTTAAAAAAGTATATTAAATAGTCCTGAATCCATTTCCATTTCGACTTTTAATTATTGCTGGGACTCACTTCCAGAGAAACCCAACAACGGTGAACAATTCGGTATTCATTCAATTATTCAAACTTTTAATTAATATTAATAGGAGCTCTCACTTTCAAAAGAAAGAACATTGAAGGCAGATAAAAACTCCTTAGAAATCCGCGTTACTGGCAGCTGCAAACTGGGAATTTATGCGAATACAATAAAGCGTCCAAAAATAGATGAAGAGCGAATAAAAAAATATCAAACTAGCTACTGTTTGTGACTTCTCTCGCTTTTAAGGCTTTTTGCTATCACGATAAATAATACGACTTTCACGGCTATTATGTATAATTTGAATAGGTAATTTAGGCCAAAAAAAAACTTCTTCTCCGACTTCATAGGCACTCGTAGTTATGTCACCTAAGTGCAATAAAATTTAGTAATTCGTTGATGTTTCTGAGATTCAATAGTTAGATACAGATTTTATGGCATTTTTTTTACTTACTATAATATTAATGAGTACCTACTTCTCTTGTATTTTAGAAAATATGTTACAGTTTCCCCCGTTGTTTCCCCCGTGTTGGTCCGGGCTCCTTTGTAGAATAGACCATCTGCCTTCCTGTGCCAGGCAGCTCGTAAAAGGCGAGCATAGGCTTGCCGTCACTAACACCGTGACATCTGTCTAGGTGGTAGAGTTTCGCAGCGACTCACCCGGATTGGTACCACCGCCTTACCTATTCCTGCCGCCATAACGTCACGACGTGTTCCGGTTCGGAGGGTAAAGTAGCCGGTAAACTTACTTTTGCTCGAGGCCTAACATCCCGGCTTGTGGTTGGCAACGCACCATCACCACCTTTAGTGTCGCTAGGCGGCGGGAATTTATTACCATCAGGAAATTCGTCTGCTTGTTTGCCTTCCAATGTCATAAAAAAAAAAAAAGAAATTAATAACATAATAATATAAATATATAACATGATCAATTTAATATTTACCTGTAATTATCACTTTATTTATTTTTAGATTAAATGATGCAATTATTAATTTAGTTTTAAACTTATGATTATTTATTGACATTTTATTACAGATTAATACTATGAAAGTAGAAGTGTCTTCACGCCCATATCCCCGAAGAGGTAGGCAGAGGCACAACCGCGGCACCCACGACTAGCCGAAGACACTAAGTCCCACAATGTGATAGGTGGCAAGCCTATCGCCAACCGGGCACATATCCTATCCCGAGCAACATTTTTTTTAGTAGAAAATTGAAAAAACCCAATTTTCTTTTTGTTGCCCGACCCGGGATTTGAACCCGGGACCTCATGCAGTTAAGTCCAACAACTGAACCGCTAGACCACAGAGGCGATATAACTATGAATTGTGATATAACTATGAACTATGAATAGGATTAAAACTATGAATTGTGATTATTTGTACTTGTTTGTGAGTGAGTAAGTGAATATAATTTAGAATATAACATTTAATCTCATTTCAAATAAGTGGAAGATTTGTGAGAAAAAATAAGATAAATAAATTCTTTAATTCTAGAGGTTGGCAGAGGTACAACCTAGTCGAAGACACTAAGTTAAACGATACGATTAGTGGCAAGCCTATCGCCCACGGGTCACATATTTAATCTTGGCAACGTTGTTTTTATTAGAATATTAAAAAACAATTTTTTGTTGCACAATCCAATGATTGAGCTAGGAATCTCGTGGATTTAAGTCCTTCCCCGGAGCACTAGACCACAGAAGCGAGAAGAAAGAGATAAGATTGATTTTTATCGATCCATAATCCAGTCATAATTTGTTGAAAATTTATTACAATTGATTTATAGCAGATGCTCATACTAATCATGTATTTAAAAAATCGGAACATTCCAGCAACACAGTCAATCAGACCGTATTGTTTCCTATTACGTAGTATTTCCATATTCTTTGTTGGTACCGTCCTGCAACGATGTATGTGTTTAAGTGGGTATTCTAATTTACCTCCTCCGACCGTTACACTATCAGTGCTCGCTACTGTTTTGTCTTGAGGTGAGGTGAATAATGGATAGATTTATTAACACTCACCGACTGATAAATAAATATAGACTAACGGAGGAGTAAAATTAAGTTGATATTAGTCTGTATCACTTTATAATAAGGACTATAAAACCAGGTTGAACCTTAGAGTACTTAACTCTGTGTTTATAAATTAGACTGATACTCAAGTTAAAGGTTAAATTTATATTTACGATGTTAATGTGCGGATTTTTCTGTATGTTTGCTTCGATCTGAATAATGACCTCATAACTCTAAAACGAGATGAAATTAAACAAATATATTTTTAATATAATTATTACACTGTAACTTTTCATTTAATTATTATTTGATATATTATCATTTGAATTTAAATAGAAAAAGTATCTTCATGTCCATATCCCCGAAGAGTTAGGCTGAGGTACAACCCACGAGCAGCCGAAGACACTTAGTCCTACAATGTGATAGGTGGCAAGCCTATCGCCAACCGCTCACAAATCCAACCCCGGTCAACACTATTTTATTTAAAAATTAAAAATTTACATTTTCTCTTCATTTTGTTGCCCTACCCGGGGATCGAACCCGCGACCCCAAGAAGTCCAACCCCGGACCGCTAGACTACAGAGGCAATAGATTAAATTCTCATATTACAACTAGATTATTATTATTTTATATAATTTATGCAATTTTATATTATTTAAATATTATTTATTTTATTAAAATTTTATATAAGCAGTTAGTTGAGTTCATAACAAACGTCACCAGAGAGAGACGACAGAAGAAGAAATTAAAGAAACTAAAACGAAGTCTGCGTCACAGGGAGGAAGTTTGGGGGAGCGTTCAGCGAAATCCAAGTTGAAAAAAGTAAATTAGGAAGAGACGCCCGATTCTGTTTACCTAGCTGTGAGCGACACGTCCGAAAGTTACTCTTTTTGTCTTTTAAAGTTACTTTATGAATTGACTTTTGCTGATTTTCACAAATAAAAGTTACCCTCTTAAGAATTTCGTTTGAATTGAGTTGGAGATTTTTTTCAATTAGTTTTTACACATTGGAAGTAATTGAGAAATAATGGCATATTATTGCAGGACAAATAAATCTTTCCAGGATATTGGATTTATATAGGTACAAATAGATCCAGTGTTATCCGACGGTAGTAAACTGGAGTATGTATGGTTGTATGTAAAAAATACAATAAATAACTTTTTCCCTTGTGTTGGTCCCGGCTCCTTCGCGGAATAGACCACCTGCCTTTCTATCAGGCTGCTCGTAAAAGGCGAACATAGGCTTACCGTCGTTAACACCGTGTTGGTCCGAGCATCTTTGCAGAATAGACCATCTGCCTTCCGTTGCCAGGCAGCTCGTTAAAAGCGACTAACACCGTAACATCTGACTAGGTGGTAGGGCTTCGCAGCTACTCGCCCGGATTGGTACTACGTCACCCATTTCTGCCGCCATAATGTGCCGCTTGCCGTTGACGTATTCCGTTGCAAGAATAAGGTAGCCGGTAACCTCCAAATAAAAGTAGTAGGGGATAAAAGTTTTCATGAAAATCGTTACTACCTACTATATAACTACGCTGACGAAGTCGCAAACAGATTGTGATAATTCATATTTTTAAATGAAGAAACACTTGTACTGTTACGTCTCACTTATATTTTATTATTTTATAAATAGCCTACCGGTTTCGCATTTTACAGTATCATCAGGGCTAGAACTTAAATTACTGAACAATATTTTTGAACAATAAACATAAATTCATTTCATAGTGAGTAGATACAAAAAAACTTAAATGCGTTATACAATGGGGTTGCAAGCTATTGATTTTTTCCCCACTGAAAGTGGTTTTTAAAGTGTTTCTTCATTTAAAAATATGAATATTTGGAAGTTTTACCAAGCGCCGACGATGGAAAATATCAAATAGATTGTGATAATATTAGGGACGTTTTTTGTTACATTGGAGGAATTAAAAAAACTTGTTTGTACTAGTGAGTTTATTAGTATGCAGGTTTCATAATACATAGTCAGCGTTTTTTTGTCTGCCTCTTACCTATAGGTCACACAAATTCTATTTATTGAGCCCTTTTGTAGCACGTTTCAGATAGGCTCTTAGGTAATCATCATAAAATTCTCCGTCTCCTGTGCAAACGAGGTTTTCTTAAATTTAAATACCAACCCCTCTAAAGTTGATACATCCTCCCTATCCTTAAATGGATCTTTTAAATCAAGTAAGAGTTTTCAACATCGTTTTCTGTTTGAACTCCCTGAACAAACAGCTATAAAATTCACAATACTAGACTTCGTTAATTGTGGAACGCTGTATACGAATGTTATTTTTATTAACAGCCGACGTAAAAAGAAGTATGACGGCTTCCCCCCTCTTAGTGTCTGTATGTGTGTGTGAGCGTGTCTTTCTATGCCATGACTTTATAACATTTATATATTTGTACGATATTTTATATGATATTTATCACCTCTGTGGTCTAGCGGTTCATCGTCGAACTTGACTTCTTGAGGTCCCGGGTTCGATTCCCGGGTCAGGCAATAAAATAGAAAATGTATATTTTTAATTTTCTATTCAAAAATAATTTTGCCCGGGATAGAAATATTTGCCCGGTTGGCTTACCACCTACCACATTGTGGGACTTAGTGTCTTCGGCTAGTCGAAGGTGGTTGGTTGTGCCCCTGCCTACCTCTTCTGAGATATGGGCCTAAAGACACTATTTTTATGATATTTATACTTAGGACGTACACCAAATTAGTTATCGCTACATTGTGTAAAACAAAGTCGCTATCCGTTGTGTGTTCATATATTTAGATTTTAGCATTAAAAATCGCAACGGATTTTGATTCGGTTTATTTTGTTAGATAGAGAAAGGTATATATATATAATAACGTAGAAGTTTTTCCATCCATGCAAAGCTGAAACGGGATTCTAGTAACAGAATAAAACAATCCAAAGAGAGCTATTAGAGCTATTTATAATATTAATGTAAGGGATTCTCTTGGAGAAAAATTCAAAGACATAAATATTTTAACCTTGAGTTTACACATTTATGAGAATTTAATGAATGTAAAAAAGTGTATGTTTACAAAAAAATTCATGTTCCGATGTAAATACGAGAAATAGAAATAATCTAACCGCATAAAAATCGTCTCCTTAAGATTAGTAAATCCATTTTGGGTCAATGTATACGTTTCTATAATAAGCTACTAGTGTTATAAAAGAACTACCTTTAAATAAGTTTAAAAATTTAAATAAGCAAATATATGTAAGAAAGGCTATTTTAAAATTTCAGAGTATTAGGAGCAGTTTGACGCAACATCTTTAAAAAAAAGAATTAAATTTGCTATGTTTATATTTACCTAAATCATGACACTAAGGGCCACTTGCACGTTCCTGGGTTAAGTATTTAACACTGAGTTAGCCCCTAACTAGGGTGAAATCACCTTATATTTGATAGTTTAACTCAATGTTAAATGTAACCCGGTAATGTGCAAGTAG
>NJDD01001027.1:228066-246077 GCA_002245505.1 Calephelis nemesis
CCGTCTGCTTGCTTGCCTTCCAGTGTCATAAAAAAAATGTGTACCACTTAGCGATTTAACAATTCCTTTTTCGAAGGAAAGCAAATAGTTCCGAAATGGTCCCACATATATTTTATCAACATACTTCTAGTAGTTTTTTACTTACAATTAACAATGCATAAATTATCACTACATAGTATAAAACAAAGTCGCTTTTTCTGTCATGTGTCATGTTGTATGTCCCTATGAACGCTTAAATCTTTAAAACTACGCAACGGATTTTGATGCGGTTTTTTTTAATAGATAGAGTAACTCATGAGGAAGGTTTTTATGTATAATATCATCCATTAAATAGTGGACAAATACTGTTATTTTTGAGGTTTCTAATGTGATGTCGCAAATAATTTAATTTTTTCCGCTTACATTGCAAACGCAGGCTGAATCCTACGAGATTTATCAAAATAATGTACTAAGTATTGTACACAATGAAAAGGTCTACAGAAAACTCCGCGATGGTATATGTCTATCTCTTATGGATATCCCACAACAACATTTTTTTGTCATTTACTTTTTACGACAAATAATGACTAATATTCGAAGCGATTTTAACCAATACAGCATTAATCCTTATCCAATTAAATACCTTAAATACATTGTTGATTTAATATAGATCTATTTGTTTTTTTATAAACAACGTTCACAGTTTTTCTGAAGCGTATTTAGTATATCAGCATTGCACCCGTGCGAAGCCGGGGCGGGTCGCTAGTTTACTTATAACTGAAAAACCAGAAACCGAATCCACCTCGTCATCATAACCTATCTTTCTAAAGGAGGAATAAAATCGTGTTTAACATAGTGTAACTTTCAATAGTACCTAAGGATAGGAAAACATTCAAAACATTTTTACACAACATTTATAAGAAACAAAACCATATCCTTAAAATATGTTTCCCAACTTTCAGTCGAAAGTTTCGAAAGCTCTCATCGAAAGTTGTGTAGGTCTGGAGGAAAAGACAACACCGAACACTTTTTGTTGGTTATGGTTATCGAAAAAGTTAGAGACAACATTATAGAGGTTTATTGGACACAGATGGAGGGAACCGCAACGTTAGCTCATAAAACTTAAAATAAGATTCCGTTTGCGTTTTGTAACTTTATGTTTAAATCTTTGTACTTTTATTTCTGTAATTGCGTGTAGTGAATTTGAATTGATGTCACGGAACATGTTTTTGATATCATCTGCTTGAGATAAACGTAACAGTGAGATCCAAGAAAGAGTGGGATTGAAAGAATGTGTTGATGTTAAAATGAAAAAGAGCATGTTCGGTTGGTTTGGATATGTAGAAAGAATGAGATTGACAAAGCAGAAAAACAATGCAAGTTACCATTACCATTGTTGGTTGTGCCTCGGCCTACCCCTTAGGTAATATGGGCGCGAAGATACTGTTTAAAAATAGAAAAACACATTAGCATTGTACATGTAAATAACATAGAAAAATTTCATATTTTTCGTTATACAACAAAGTATACGAAACTTTGAACATGACATCGCTCATTAGCACACAAAACAAACAAAATGGAGTACAAAGTAAAATGTGCGCTTGAATTTTTAAATGGAAACTTTTCCACAGTCACCTACGGAATTAGTGAAATGGCCGTTAGTGTGAAAAATGCAATTATACCCTCGTCGGGCCATCAACAATAGTTGGGGGCGGGCGGCGGTGCGGCTGTACGTCCTCACGGAGAGTACACTGCGCAATGTGTCCTTAAACATTAAGCCATTTTCATGTAAATAATTAGTTACATTACCGCTTTAATATTTTCATTTAAGAGGTATTTTGTGTATGTCCAGTACATAAATAACAAAAACTTCAATATCTCTTTAATTTTTTGAGCTGAATGTTATTATTCCTTTTATGTAATTTTTTGGCACTTTTGAAAAATGTAACTATTTTCCCCGTGTTGGATCGTGCTCGTATGTAGAATAGACTATCTGCCTTCCTGCGAGGCAGCTCGTAAAAGGCAAGGATAGGCTTGCCGTTACTAAGACCGTGAAATTTGACTAGGCAGAATCTTTCAGCGACTGGGCCGGATTGGTACAACCGCCTTATCTATTTCTGCCACCATAACGTCAGCGTTTGCCGTTGACGTGTTCCAGTTTGGAGGGTGAAGTAGCCGGTAAACGTACTTTTATTCGAAGCCCAAGATCCCGGCTTAAGGATGGTATCTTAAGGACCTATCAACTTTGGTGTCTCTAAGCGGTGTGAATTTCTTACCATCTGGAAATCCGTCTGCTTCTTCGCACTCTACAAAATTTCATTCTCGTATTCCCAAAGACGTAGACAAAGGTATAACGAAATTTACTTATCCAAAGCTAAAAATATGATAGCTGGCAAAATCTTACACACAAAATTCCCATCTCATGCCATGTCATGCCAATGTTAGTTACCGTACTCCTCCGAAACGGCTTGACCGATTCTTATAAAATTTTGTGAGCATATTGAGTAGGTCTGAGAATCGGACCGAAATCGAATTTTATAACCCTTAGTGTTGAGAGTGAATCACAGCAAAAAAATAGCAGAACGACGTCTGCCGGGTCAGACAAAGTCCGTAATTCATAAAAATTTGCAAGCAAGAGACTTAACATTACAATTTGAGGTTGGTGACTCATCATGATCATCTTTAGTCTATAGACAACGTGTATTTCTTACCACTAAGTTTTCTCTCTGCCTAAGGCAACAAGTTCTGAATCTTATACTAATGGAACAAAACATTAATTTGACTATTTTATTGAAAGTAGTCCTAATGGATGCAGTACAAAGTGTTATCAATATTATCTGTTTGAGATCCAATGATACGAGACCAGATGATGGCCAGACTTTTGTCTCTTCATTAAACCTGAGAAACTTATACTGGAGTCTATTATGAAATGTTGATCACTGTGTCTTAAGTTTAGGCTTCAAAGGTTCATCTTCACGCCCATATCCCCGAAGAGGTAGGCAGAGGCACAGCCAGGACTCTCACGACTAGCCGAACCCGTTACCTCATGCAGTCAAGTCCAACAACTGAACGATCAAAGGCCAATGAGGTGTGTTAAGAAAAAATATTATATAATCGAATATTTGAACGTACTGTAAGAACGCATTGAAGTATTTTAAGCTGCTCTTAAATAATGCAGGGGCTATTAATTTGTGATATTTTTGCAGTGTTGTTTGTGAACTCAATATCCCTGATACAAAGATACTAATTGAAGACTTTAAGATGATAATTACCACAAATGTATGAAAGTTATAACTCAAAGACAGAGTTAGCCATTCTTTCATGGGCCAATGTATACGATTTTACAATAAACGTCCCACTTATATAAAAGACCTGCCATTAAATAAATGTAAAAAATGTGTCAAAGTGAAATTGTATAAAAATAATACTATACCATTGTTGAATATCTACCAAATAAGAGTTCTTGGGATTAATTGCTCCCCATACCAATCTCTTACTAGTAATAATGTGTGATGTAATACAAATAAATTCGTATAGAATAAGGAAAAAAAAGACAAGCCCACTGATTTTTTTGCCGGATCTTCTCAGTGATTGGCCGCGTTCCGATCCAGTGGTAGTTTTTAGTATTATTTAGACTCGTCACATGTGCCTCTCGAAAGGTGAATGTGAATAAAAATATTTTGATGTGAAAACTTTAACGACGTTGCGCCCTTTTTTTAGAATGGTTAAGAACTTCTAAACTCGCGTCAGGACACGTGACCTGATCGAAAATTCGTCAGACGCTTGCGCGAATGTTCGTGTTGTCATGTTTGTGTACGATAGCGCAATCAATGAGTATTGTATTCTACCACATAAATGATAGTACTTTCGTACTGATAATTCAAGTAATTCGTGCGAAATTATTTCCTAACCATTCCAAAATATCAAAAATGTACAACGTTCATATTCAAGTTTTCACTTCTGCTGGCACTCCCGGAGTGCAACACGTGTGTTTTTTTCTATTCTATTTTTAAGTCTTGCCATATTGGTGCAATAAAGATAATTAAAAAAAAGTGGCGTTGAAAGTAGTCGAAATTTGTAGGGGTAGGTTGAAACTTTGTCTGAAGACAAAGGAATATTTTCTAGTCTATTATCAAAATTATAGATGGAGAATATCAGACAATAGAAGCCCGCTATGTCTTGTTTTAATGATATCGTCCCAAGAGCCTATACTACATTATGTGAAAGTAATATTGTCTTAGGTGTTGTATTGTGTTCGTCAAATAAAGGATAATTACTAAGTTAGATGTAGGTTGCTTGTGATCGATAAATTTTCTTAACATTTAAAACTTTCATGTACCAGTGACGAAAGTTTAGCAATGATATTTTCTTATTAAAGTTTTTTTTAATAAATTTTGTTAAATGTTTTAATAATGTCTGTTTTGTAATCTAGGCCCAAGATTCAATTTGTGTGATTTGTCCAGTGATATTTTTAAGTGACAACTTCTTTAGCGGCGTTGCGCTTTTTGTTTGGAATGGGTAAAAACTTCTAAACTCGCGTCAGGACTTGACCTGAAATTTCGTAAGAGGAAAATTCGTAAGACAGCGCAGGGCGTTTGCGCGAATAAGACGGCGCAAGTTCGAATGCGCAAGGCGCGAATGTTCGTGTTGTCATGTTTGTGTACGATAGAATAATGAATTTTGTAAACTACCACATAAGTAAACGACAATACTTTGATACTGATAATACTGCACAACGTTTATATTCAAGTTTTCACTTCTGCCGGCACTCCCGGAGTGCAATTCGTTTTTTAAAATGTTTTATTTATTTATGAATATTATTTTTGTGTGGTTGATATAAACGAAATTAATAAAAGAATCCGATCGAATTGCTTTTACACTAAGTTATCGTCCGTTACTCGACCAAACCTGTACTCCGTCAATAAGCCTAGCTTCAGTATACTCACAAAATCCCAATTAAAACTAGCAGTCGGATATAAATAAAATTTATACAAAATCACATTTAAATTATGAACTACCACAAAAAAGATGTGTGTGCGATTCATACACGATAGAAGTGAAATTTCAGTAAATCGACAAAATAATGAGATGAATATATTATATTTGTTTGTCTTACCTGCAAAAGAATGAGATGTATATATATTTGTGTCTCTTACCTGTCGTTTTTCCGTTGCACCCGTTTTGAAATCACAACGATTAAAAATCATTAGATTACTGGTCGAGTAGTCGCGTAACAAACACAAAAAATACCGAATAATCGGTAATCTTCTTTGTTTTTGGAGTAGGCTAAAAATTAAAACCTTTTCGAACTAAAACATTTGTGTATGGTCAAAGAAATATGCCTTCAGAAATGCAGAAAGTTGTGGCCCCGACATAAATCCTTTGAACAAAGAATTTCAGGATCCTGATACGAACATCAAAGTGATTTTGTTGTCCTTTGCTCTAAATAGTGAATACACATCGATTTAGACTTACCTTATATGTTTAGCAATTTAGATATGACCGCCTAGTGGGCGAGTGGCTAGTGTACATGCCTACCTATAGTGACCAACCGTGAGGCTAGGGTTCGATTCCCAAGCCACCCATTTGTGTGATGAACATTAAGATGTCTGCATTTCTGGGTCTGGGTGTTCATTAAATTTATTCTGGTACCAAATCTTTTGAACAGTTGACTAACAGACATAACAGTAGCATATGATTTGCTTACTTTGGGTTTAGATTCAATTTGTGTATCTGGTCCAAGAATATTTATATTCCCGGCCAATGACAAACCGATTTCAATAATTCTTTTTTGGAAAGGTGGGTTTTCATTTCAAAGCGGTCACTGTAAAAAAATAATCTTGATCTGACTAGTGGTCCAGTTTGAATTAATAATTCATATTTTTATACACCTCGACGGGATTATGTTTTTGGTGCTTGTCGTGTGTTAATTTTAACTCAAAAACCACTTATCGGATTTTGATAAAATTTATACGGAACCATAGTAATTATTTAGGACATAGAATTATCATATCGGGACTTGTTTATTAAATTGGAGTCGACTTTTTGCCATTTCAACTTCAAATAATTACTTTAAATTTTACGAGGAGTTTTTAAGGAGTGTCGGTTAGTTACGTGAGGGAATTTTAGTGATTTTTACCCATAGTGAGACGTCCTGATATTTGCTTGCTGATATTTGCTCGTCAAATATTTCAAAATATAATATGTTTGATGTCAATGCGTTGAATTTGTTCCAAAACAAAGAAAGAACATAAGGCTTATCGTCGCTAACACCGTGACATCTGACTAGGTGGTAGAGTTTCGCAGCGACTCGCCCGGATTGGTACCACCGCCTTACCTATTCCTGCCGCCATAACGTCATGACGTGTTCCGGTTCGGAGGGTAAGGTAGCCGGTAAACTTACTTTTGCTCGAGGCCTAACATCCTGACCTCAGGTCGGCAACGCATCATTAACATCTTTGGTGTCTCTAGGCGGCGTAAATTTCTTACCATCAGGAAATCCGCCTGCTTGTTTGCCTTCCTATAACATAAAAAAAAGGTTTAATTTAAGACTAGTAAGTAGATCTGAGGAAGTATACTACAATCACTATTAACTTCGTGAAAAGTTTGCAAAACCTCATTAAATGTAATTGCAAACCATTTGGACCTGTTTAAGTGAAGATAGGTTTAAATGAAGAAGTTAATTCACTACTATTTTATTTTAATCACCTCCTAGAGTAAGATTAGCCTTATTGAAAGCCTTTTTTTATAGTGTGGAAAATCCCCCCGGATACCCACCGCTCTCGGGGGAAAACGGCGGGTTATGTCGGACTCGAACCAACTAAAAACCACAATATGACCTTCTTGCCGCCCGGCTAGGAGCGAGATGGGGTCGCGTTGGCATTCACCATCTCGCTCCGCGGCTACGGCCCGGTCCTCACCGGGCCTCCTCCCGCTCTAAAAGAGGAGCAACTCCGGCCACTGGAGTCGCCCCCCAGGCGTGCGAGAGGCCGTGCTGGCCAGAGGAAGTCCCCCGACTCCCCCCGGCAGCCCCGCATCAGAAGCACTTTGAAGGCGGATGAACCGCCTTCTCGCGTCCCCGGTCCGCCTGCGCCGGAGCAGGCCTGAGTTGGGATCGTCCTCCCGTGCCCGCTCCGCGGTCTCCTTTTGCGTCATTACGTCTTCGCAAAAAGAGACCACCGCCTGCCAGGACCTGTCACTACCAAGCATGGCGTTGACTATGCTCGGCAGCGAGAGGTCCTCTCCTACGATCGCTGAGAGAGTACGCCGCTGTTGCTCGAAGGCGACGCACTCTCCCAGCGTGTGGGACGCCGTATCTTCTGGCGCCCCGCACTCGTGGCAGCCTTATTGAAAGCCTCACGTAAGCCCCCTTATGAGCATCTTACTCTTAATTTCTGACTAGTTTAAAAGAATAACAGCGGGACTCAGAGATGTCAATTAATATTTAATTTATTATTAAGTATTTTTTTGTACAAAAAATGATGATTAATAACCAATTAAAAGATAATTGGCGACTCCTCAGTAGGGAGATTAGGATAATTTTAATTGGTCAACTTCTAGGTCTACGATTTTAAAGAAGTAACTAACTTTAGTGTCCTTTTACAAAACAGGTGACTATTGTAAAATAAAATCAATATGTAATATAATTTTAATAGTAATACCTTGATTTCACTAATGCAGTGTGGTATAATATTTACGAAAGTTTTAGAATATTTGATATTTGCATATCATGTTATAATGGAATATGTTGGAGCTTGTACGTTGCTTGAAATATCAGTAAAATTACTAAAAACACATAATTTATAATTGAATAATTTATCATTTAAAAAATGTCCGTATTCTCAAGTAGGTAAACAGAGATACAAGGCTACCTACGAATAGCCGAAGCAGAGCGGCCACACTCAGAGACGTCACCTAGCATTTAATCTCCCATGAAGTCATTTATATTAATCTTAATATTTCTTGTAAATGAATCTTAATAACTAATTAAAATAATTTCTGTAATTGTATTTTTTTCATTCACTTTATCTGCACGCCTCTATGTCAGAAGTAGTTGTTCTTTTTAACCAACTTCAAAAAAAGGAGGAGGTTCTCAATTCGGTCGGTATATTTTTTATGTGGGTACACCGATTTCTCCGAAGTTTTTTATTTTATGAGCATCTTTTTATCTAACTTTTACCTATGCCGATGTTGATTTTTAGTAAATTAAATCATATCAGCAATAAACTAAAAGGTATAAAATAAAACATACATCGACCCACACCGAGCTGCTAAAAGAATGAAACATATTTTCTAACAAATGTACTCTATTAAATATAAGTACCTAGCCTAAAAAAACTGAACGGAAAAATATTTTAAAACAATTTTACGTCCTTGTAATAAAACTGCGAATATGTTAACCTTTTTTTTACCATCCAATCCCGTGAAAGTAATATATACTGTAAGACATAACGGCTTATATCTGGTAACCCAACTTATCCCTTAACATGGCAAGATATGAAAAAATGTAGTCAGACTATGACCTTATTTGTTTTAGCCATAGTTAATGAACAAAAAATAACAGTAGAGAAAAAAGGGAACTAACTTTCTAAAAATATTTTTTTCAGGATATCCGTTAAAACGGACATTGCCAGGAACCGTACAATTAAATTGTCTTCATTGCCGTCATAAAAAACGGACAATGCTATCATACAGCTTAGAAATTGAGACTAAGAAAAAAAATTAATTCATTTAGTAAAAAATAAACAAACAATAATTTCAAGTAATATTTAAATGTAAAACCGTAAAACAAAATATGACAAATAAAAATAACACAGTATTTTCCAATACATATAGTAATATGTAGTTAATATTACCTATAACGAAATGCAACGATAGTTCTTCATTATATTAAACTTAATATCTAAAAAATTAAGATCTTCTAAAATGAAATATAAGGTCACTTAGGAGATCTGAATCAGATTTAAGATCTTTTTTTATGATTAGCATAATATCGCAATGATAGAAATCATTTTTTTTTGTGTTTCAAACGCAGCTGTTGGTTGCATTGAATGCAAACAATCATGGTTTTTCCAGTCTTACAGACTTTTCAACGACCTTATGCAATGATATTTGGCAAATGGTTAAGACCATCTAGTTGGACTTCTTGGTGGAGATCGAGGTTTTGTTATATACACAACAGATGTATTCGATCGAACACTTATTGTTGGATAAATATTGCAGCTTATTAATGTGTTAGCACTTAGCAATGTGTAATCGAAAAGGTTTCAGTGGTTTCGATTTGTCACCAAATTCATCACAGTTGCGTATATAAGTCAGTCACATTATTGAGTGCTACATCTAACCAACCTTTAAAGAGCTATGCGCATATGAGCCTTATCCAAGCCACCCATTTTATTATTGTACTGTTTTATTATATGAAGGCAAAGACTGGTTTTTCGTGAGTTTGCTTGTCATACCGCAGACCAGACCTGAGTCCTGTCTTTCTCTTACTAATTTTTGAAGGTGTACTTGGCAATCTTCGTTTTCTGTCACAAACTAAAACAAATCTTGTCTTCTAACAACTTGGTACTGTCCGTTTTTCGGAGCACACGAAATGATTCGCAGCTACTTATATCATAGGCAATGTCACAAAAAACGGACCAGCTTTATGTCACATATTTTGACTTCAATTTATTTGAATATTTAATTAGCTTTATAACAAAAACAAAAATTTCACTCATCTGAACGTTAAATCGTTAGAAATCAAACACCTACATTATATCGTTTTTGTTTTATAGCGACAAAAACACACAGCGACACTAATTTCACGAATCCTGAAATTTCAGTCATGCCTGCGCACGATTCAAACGTTGTCTACAATTGGCATGTACGAGAAAGATAAAGTATTATTATTGTACTTTCATCGACGTCACTCCTTTTCTGGCTTATAAGAAGCGTTTGTACTTTATGCGGCAATAAGTACCTGTAAAAAAGTGACACAAACGCTTTAAGGGTTATGCATATCGTAAACTTTAAGTCAAGATAAAATATCCGAATCATGATAATACAGAGTTGTTTAAAAGAAGAAAGGTCTAGCGGTTCAAGTGTTGGACTTGACTACGTGAGTCAACTACTAGTTCGAGTCCCGGATGGGGCAACACAAAGAAAAGTTGTTTTTTCCAATTTTCTAATAAAAAAATGTTGCTCGGGATTGGATATGTGCCTGGTTGCTACCTTTCACATTGTGGGACATAGTGTCTTCGGCTAATCGTGGGTGCCTCTGCCTAACTCTTTGGGGGTATGGGCGAGAAGATACTTTTTTCTTTAAATTTTAAAATAGTATTATCAGGTCAGTGAAGATCGACCTATGTTCGAATCTTAGAGCAGCAGTAAACAAACATAAATAAACGGTTGAGTTAATAGTCCATAACCAACAATATTCTGCCTCCGTTCTGCGTTCTCTAGTAACTCATATTAATCCTTTCGTTGGTTAGATTTAACTTTATAGCCTTCTCCGTAGGCAAAATACGAGCTTAAATCAACATGGAAGCAATATAACAAATTTAATTTCAGTTTATGTCGTTCGCACAAATTTAGGGAAGTTTGAAAACGGTTGATGAAGTGTGAATTTTGAGGACAAGATTTTTTTAGTTTTTTTAACTATTTTATTTTAAATGGCTCAGTCGAATTATGATTCGTTCTGGTGTAACACCCAATTAAAACCAGGACCTATCTTTCTATTTCTACTGTGCTTGATCATGAGCATCCTCAATTTATAAGGTACTAGCTGTTGCCCGCGGCGTTGCCCGCGTGGTTAATAGTGAAACAGGAATCCTTTTTGGGATAGAGACTATCCTACATGTTAATCCAAGTTACCCTCTATGTATATTCTAAATTTCATGAAAATCGGTTCAGCAGTTTTTGCGTGAAGGAGTAACAAACAAACAAACTTTCGCATTAACAGGATTAAGACTGCTGTCTAGCATATTTGGTATCTGCGGTCGTGGAATGACCTTAGGTATTTTCAAAGATCCCTGACATACCCATAAACAAGACGTCAAGCCAAACGTTCTTATCAAAGATCTATTGTGACATACTTTTTTTTAAAATTATCATTTATTTCAAAACATTTTTACTAAATGTTGATTGCTAAATGTTAATCCCGTTGCAAAAATAACTAACGGAACATATTACTAACCTATCTACAGATAAAGATAGGCCTACTAGAGTTATGTTGCTAAGATATTTTTGTCAATTATTGAAAAGTATCTGCGGTTATATGACAATTGTTCAGAATGACACGATCTCTTACCATAAGTAGGTTATTAATACTTTCCGTTAGGTAGCAACTTGTCTTGACTATATTTGTCATTTATATATACATCTATATATCGCCTCTGTGGTCTAGCGGTTCAGTTGTTGGACTTGACTTCATGAGGTCCTAGGTTCGAATCCCGGGTCGGGCAACAAAAAGAAAATTGGATTTTTCCAATTTTCTAATAAAAAAGAATGTTGTTCGGGATTGGAAATGTGCCTGGTTGGCGATAGGCTTGCCACCTATCACATTGTGGGACTTAGTATATTCGGCTAGTCGTGGGTGCCCTGGTTGTGCCTCATCCTAACTCTCCGGGGATATAAGCGTGAAGCTACTTTTCTTTACTTCACTTTTATATACATCTATACATCACTACTCGGACATATTCGCTTTTATAGATTAGCATTGATGAACTGTTTTGAAAGCATTATTATTAAACCCTATTGATACGTGTTGCCAGTGTAAAATAGACCAATTGACAGATTGACTTACCATTATTGGCCATTACACTTTATGCCTGACTGTTTGTAAGAGACGTGCAAAAGTTAAATTAGTTATTGCCAGCAAGACAGTGGTATATCATGTTCCGCTCCAGAAGTACTGTCCGGTAGACTTTAACAATTAAGACCTCGGCCAACATTAACAATTAAGACCTCGGCCAACATTAACATCTATGGTATCACAAGATTTTTCTTAATGACAATGGTAGACAAATAAACAGACGGATTTCCTGATGGTAAGAAATTCACGCCGCCTAGAGACACCGAATGTTGTAATGGTGCGTTGCCAACATGAGGCCGGGAGGT
Source organism: Calephelis nemesis (assembly GCA_002245505.1). NCBI lineage: Eukaryota > Metazoa > Arthropoda > Insecta > Lepidoptera > Riodinidae > Calephelis > Calephelis nemesis. Next base: position 240,148 of record NJDD01001027.1, read on the forward strand.
TAGTCCTCGATCAAAAGTAAGTTTACCGGCTACCTTATTCTCCAAACCGGAACACGTCAACCGGCAAGCATTGGACGTTATGGTGGCAGGAATTAGTAGGGCGGTGGTACTAATCCGGGCGAGTCGCTGCAAAACTCTACCACCTAGTCGAATGTTATGGTTTTTGCTGATGGTAACCCAAATTTCAAAATTCAATTTCTTAGACTGCAGAAACGTCTCTGTGGTCTAGCGGTTCAATTGTTGGACTTGACTGCATGAGGTCCCGGTTGCGAATCCCGGATCGGGCAACAAAAGAAAATTGGGATTTTCCAATTCTCTAAAAAAAAAAAATGTTGCTCGGGATTTGATGTGTGCCCGGTAGACGATATGCTTGCCACCTATCACATTGTGTCTTCGGCTAGTTGTGGGTGCCCTAATCGTGTCTATGCCTACCTCTTCGGGGATATGGGCGTGAAGATGCTTTTAGAAACGTTTAATTATTGAAAAGTCATTTTAATCGCGCTGTTTTTATTATAAATAAATAAATAACAAATATCTCTGGACAAGTTATACAAATTAAATCTAACCCCAAAGTAAGCATATGATTTGCTATGCTTGTGTTATGGGTGTTGATCAATGATTCTAATACATAGAAATACTAAAATAGATACAAGAATAAATTTAATAAACACCCAGACCCGGAAATGCAGATGTCTAAATGTTTATCACACAAATTCTTGCCCCCGTCGGGAATCGAACCCGAGCCTCGCGGTTGGTAGGTGTAGTTAGGCGTGTACGCTAGCCACTCGACCAACTATCTACGAATCGTCTAAAAATTTAAATAACTATTTCCTTAATACCCATATCACGTCATACACTTATAATTTTTTCTTTACCAAAAATGCACTACAAAATTCCGATATTAATTTTAAAAAGGAAAGCCAGTGAGAAATTATGTGAAAATCGTCTAAAAATTTGAATACCTATTTCGTAAATACCCACATCACACCTATAAATTTTCTTCACCAGAAATGCACAACAAAACTCCGCTATATAATTTCAAAAAGGAAAACCAATAATAGAAGTTCTACCCTGCTTTATTAACTTTACGTCAGTCTAGCCTCTAGACTACACATTGTACGAGAGTTCCTATTTCACTAACATGCACCATGTAACATGTTACCGCATGTATTAACCGTGCCTACCCGTAGTTACGTGAAAATAAGCAGCAAATTTCCAACCCCATTCTTTTAATGGTCTGGTTACAAAGTACCGTCAGCAAATTAAGAAAATTTACGTTACTTTGAAAATAAGTGCAATCCAGACATTAGCAGTAATGTCCGATGCAATTTCGAAATTGGCACGTTATTATTTTTGTGTTTTTTTATTTGCATATTGTTACTAGGTATACAGTTATCATCTCTTTTTATAGTGTTCTTGTTTTGTTGGTTCGGACATCGCGTCAGAGTTTAAGGTATCATGCCCATCACCTAGATGCGTGGCGATCTACAACTGTGTGATTCCGAAGACATTTTTTACCCCGTATAACACCTTTGTGGAATCAGTTACCGAGGGCGGTATACCAAACAATTATGGCTTAGGGACCTTCAAGAAAAGAGCGTACTCATTCCTTAAAGGTCGGCAACGCATCTGTGATACTCCTGGTGTTGCGGATGTTAGTGGGCGGAGGTGATCACTTTCCATCAGGTGACCCACCTGCTCGTTTGCCTCCTCTTCTATTAAAAAAAAAAACGTTACGTCTAGGGTTCGATTTCAAGATCGGGAAACTCAAAATTTGTTTTCTCCATTTTCTTTTAAAAAAACTACTAGACGATTTTTTCAAAATACTAGTAGACATCCTAAAAAAAGTTTGATCAATAATTCGATGTTACGGATTTTCTTTTTAATCTTATCAAAAAAATTAACTCAGAGAATAGAGTACCCCGTTTGTAAAAGAATGGCAACGCATTCATTCTTAGTATTGCAGATGTCCGTGGACGGTGGTGATAACAAACCTTTGCGACGCCGCCTTTGCGTCCTCTCTAAAACAGTGCAATAATTGCGCACTTATTGAACTATCTACATTTTTATCTTATAAAAGTAACTGCTTTTCGCGTCTTTAAAATAATAATAAATATGTTTCTAATACGTGTCATTTACATTACCTTTAACCTCATAATCACTTTTTAACAAGTGAGTTGTGTAACGGTGATGGAAAATTTCCTAAAGTAATATTTATAAATTAAGTACAAACAATTCTGACTTTAATTAAAAGTGTTATTGTAACTGTTATTGAATGAAAAAAAAATCAAAAGAACTAAAACCATAATTAATATGTGAAAATGAAGAAATTCTCAAACAATTATGTCTTAGGAACCTTCAAGAAAAGAGCGTACTCATTCCTTAATGTTTTTTTTTTAAACAAAATCATATAAAGTCACAAAATCAAGCAGATCAAAAACTTAAACAACTGAAATAGGTAGATGTGGAAAAAAGTTATCGTGAAAAATTAAAAAGCCTATAAGCAAATATTTATTCATTGAATTTTTCTGCAAATCCTACACCTAATTTTGCAAGCGTCGCCTCCCTACAATGTACAAAGCGAAAGTGGTGCGAAGTGCTCACCACGCAGACAATCCACCGACTCCATTGTAGTCTTGATTTAGCAAGTGCATACCCTTATTGATTAGAAAAGATATTCACAGATCAATGTGACTATGTTCGCCAATATGAATGTACTATCACCTACAGAAGTCGATGTAAGCTGCTACAATCTACATAAACCATTCGTAAATTGAATATTGGACTTTTGGTTCTGAATGTACCATTTGAAAGAAAGAACGTAGAATTAAATCTCTCGAGAACATTATGCCGAATATTAAAGATGAAAAAGCTCGGAGGATTTTCATCACATCATTCATATTAACTTAGAGAGGTAAATATGCATGCAATTCCATTTCGTTCCTAATGACTTTCACTGACACGGCGCAAAACCCCTCATTTTACACTTTGACGCGTTCACTTACGTCTATTTCTGTAGGACATTTTTCGAACTTAAAATATGATTTGTGAAACTATACCTTTTCACCACAGAATAAGATGTGTTGTCGCTTGAAATCTCTATGGTAGGACTTTTGTCTATTCTATCTTTAAGAATGAAAGGTGTTTGTGAAATGTAATAGAACTCATCTCGCGTGCTCTTCCATCAAAACCCTGCCCTGAAGCTTGTAGAAAAAACTCAAAACAGCGTGCCGTCTGCAGTTGACATATCACACGTAAGTTCTTTTTGTAGTAGTGCCGTTTTGTTTATTGGTAATATGAAACTTGCTTCGCGCCTTCAAACAACGGAACCTTCCTTTTTATTCGTAAATAAAAACTTACCTTGATCCATGTTCCTTTGGGTACTAATATTCGTTAGTAGGGTAACACTTAAGTGTCTGCTCCTAACCACTAATTACCTTCGTCATAATGAATCTTTTTTTAATGTTAAGGACTTTGTGTTTTTTATTTTCGTACCTTCTTACGTTAAGTATTTACGTTTGCTAGTACCACTTGAGAATATACTAGTACCGTAAAATATCTAGATTTTTCTTTGTTCTTTTCCTCATTTTCCAACTAGTGGAAATGACCTATTACTCTTAGTTCCAAGAACACTAATTCAGCATAACGATTCTAATTACGTGCTTTAACTTTAGTTCTCGTTACTGTCATTATCTAGTTTGAATGGATTAGTAGCTGGCAAATATTCTAAATATTCCAGCATGATCTGAGCAAAGTACTAGTACCACCTTTGATTTTTAAAAACGGTGTGCATTTCTCACCGTACAAATCCATCAATTTGTCTTCCTAAGCTAAAAATTCGGTTAGTTAAAGGCTTCCTTGAATTTCTCCAGCAATATTGTGTGCTGAAATAATAATGAAGCTAGTCAGAAATGCCTGGTGCTGACCAATACCTAACTTCGACGTGACGCAGCCATCGCATGCCAGACATTTCTAGGGTAACCATAACATATTATTTACGTAGGACACTTTTCATTTGATAATAATAATTTATACTTATTTAGCTTGAAAATGTTGATCTGAAATTATTTTTAAGTATCACATAAGTATTTTCTTAACAGTAAAGTAGCCATAATAATAAAACATTTTGTTTTATTAGTAAATTAAGATAATAATGTGTGATTTTATTTAAATCAAATGAAACTTAACTGGGACATAAAGTAATATTAAGGCTAACGTATTTAAACCAACGTTATATTTTATAAAAAAAACCCTCGATAACCCTAGGAAAAACTATACAAATCAATCAAAGTAAGCATTGTGTTTCTAGTGATAGACAACAGTATTAATACAAAAAAATATTTAACAGGTATCAATACATTTAATAAACTCCGAAACCCGGAAAAATCGACATCTAAGTTCATCACAGAAATGCTTGTTCCCTTGAGAATTGAACCTAAGCGTTACGGTTGACCGTTCGAGTTAGGCGTGTATGCTAACTCTTCAGGTTTGTGACGCAGACAAAGATTAATTTAACTTACCTGAATGTAAATGCCAACTTATCCAAAATTATTAGCACACTTTATTAGAATACTGATATGTGCAGGTTTTGAACTTTTATGTATTTTCAAATAAATAAATAAATCACTTTTTCACTTGTATTATTTTTTAATTATTTAAAAATACCTAAAAGTTCTAAACCTTTACATGTCAGTAACTATTTATATTATTTTAAAGTCTAGTTGACCAAGTGGTTAGCATTCGCTCGTCCGTTCACTTTCGAAAGGGCCGGATTGAATTCACTGCCATATAGAAATTTGTATCTACTTTTATGTTTTCACTTATTTTATTTCAGTATCTATTTATATATTTTCATGTTGTAAAATCGCTGACTAACACCGACAACATAATCATATTATAATTTGTTTACTGTCGGGTTTGATCAATTTGTTTTCTTTGTCCAGAGATATTTATGTACTTGTAAATTATCTTTTCTTATGGGCTTATTACATTTACTTATAATTTAGAAACTGATGTTATATTATATTTTATTATAAACAAGGGTAAATAAATAATAAATAAATATTACTGGACAAGTCACACAAATTGTATCTAACCCCAAAGTAAGCAAATTATATGCTTGTGTTATGGGTGTTAGTCAATGATTCTAATACACAGAAATACTTGAATATGGATTGAAATACACAATGTATTTTAAAATAAAATTTAATTAAGAAGTTGTCCTAAATGAGCAGAAATTTAGGTCACATTATGCATACCTTAGCCCAGTATGAAATATGGAGACACCATCGTTATGTGGACTACACTAAAACTATATAGAATATGAAAAATTCTAAACTAGAGCTGAATATTAAATAGCAAAAATTTTAATTATAAAACGACGAAGCGTGTTTTACATTTTAAAAGTTAGAGACACCAAATTGTAATAGTTTTGAAATAGTTTCTTTAACAGTTACGCACATAATATAATTTATATATTATCTTTTTAATGGTTTTGTATTTGCTGTTCAAATAACTATATATTTTGTACAAAACTTAGTAAGTACAACTGAGTGACTTAGTAGTACAAGAGAAATGATAACCGTAACTTAGTTTAATAATTTGTAATCTGTATCGAATCTGTGGTCTGGCGTTACCGTTGTTGAATTTGACTGCCTGAGGTCCCGGGTTCGAATCCCGGGTCGGGCAAAAAAATAAAAATTGGGTTTTTTTCCAATTTTCTAATAAAAAAAAAACGTTTCTCGGGATTAGATATGTGCCCGGTTGGCGTAGGCTTGCCACCTATCCCGGAGTCGCTCCTCTTTCAGCGCGGGAGGAGGCCTGGTAAGGACCGGGCCGTAGCCGCGGAGCGAGATGGTTAATGCCAACGCGACCCCATCTCGCTCCTTGCCGGGCGGCAGGAAGGTCATCGTGTGGTTTTTAGTCGGTTC
>NJDD01001027.1:250555-292590 GCA_002245505.1 Calephelis nemesis
TTTATTAATAAAATCGCTTACCCAAGATTCAGAGATTCATATTTAGATAATTGTTTTTCCGAAAGATTTGAAAATAATCTCACCTTGTCCTGACTTTAAAAAAAAGAGTCAAATCGCGACATAGAGCCTAATAATTCAGTAGAAGTCGATTTTTGCAGTTTTACGACCCCAATTAATATTGGCTCATTATCCGACTTAATGAAAAATATAGACGAAAATAATCAAATGTTTTGGTTGCCATTATAGTACAGTGTAATACCGACAATAATGTAAAATTAAGCCTTGGAGTACTATATCTGCTATTTTGTCTTTGTTCTTACCGAGTTGGTTCGGGTCCGCTGAGTAGAATACAACATTTCCTTCTCTGCCCAGCATCTCGTGAGAGACGAGCACAACTTAAAGTAGAGGTCATTTTCAACAACACTATTGGTGATAAAGTACTATACAGCAACTTATATATTCCTGCCGCTATAACGTCAGTGCTTGCCGTTAGGATAAGGTAGCCAGTAAACTTACATTTGCGTTACAAAACATCCCGGCGTCAGGTTGGCAACACACCATTATCACCTTTGTTGTATCTAGGCGGCGTAAATTTCTTACCATCTAAACTTGTGTGCTTGTTTGCCTTCCAAATAATAAATATGAATAAAATAAAATAAAAATCCATGTTTTAAGCTTAGTGAATTTTAATTATTTTAGTAGATAACTAAAACAAAGTCGCTTCCTCTGTCCCTATGTCCCTTTGTATGTTTACATGTTTAAAACTTCGCAACGAATTTTTATGCGTTTTTTTTTAAATAAATAAAGTGATTGGAGACAAAGGTTTATATATGTATATTTCATAACCGTACGAAGCCGGGACGGGCCGCTAGTTTAATATCTAAAGACTGAGATAATACGTAGAATAAAGAGAAGAAAGCCTATGAACGTTTTCTCAAAACAAATTCACATAAAAATGATATTCACTTATGGCTCACTTTTTGAATATTTTGAGACTCGCTCCAGAGAAATCTGATAAGATATTCCGTCATGTGCGCACACTGTGAAATGAGGTTGTTTCAAAAATATTACTAAGTAAATATTTTTCATCAATCATAGTCCATGCGTCTGTGAACTCATTTAAAGGTATGAATTATGAATAAACGTCCAACTACTTTTGCTACTAGCACTTCGTAAGAGGCGAGTATCGGTTTTTTGTTACTAACACCGTGAATTGATGATGATGATGATGGATAGATGTAGATACCCAGGAGACCGAGTTTGACATTCCATGATCAGATCATTAGGATAATATCCGAGGGAAGGGTCAAGAGTCTTCGAAACCTTGTATGAAAATGGTAATGAACACTTTAATTATTATTAGGAGAAGGTTCTTATAAATTAAAAATAAGGAAAGTTGGAGGGAAATATAGGAACACAATACTTTAAGTTTTGCCCAAATAAATTGTCAGTAATAGTTAATGTCAACTGACACAAAGTTTGCCGGTCCGCTGGTATGCTTATAAAATTAAGTTCAGTGTTCTGACAGCCGCGCCGAATAGCAGATATTTGAAAATTAAGTAACAAAACAGACACTGGGTGGGTACAAAGTTCATCGGTATAACTAGTAGATATATAAACTATCCTAAACCGACCCAAAAATGTGAGTAATCTCATTAATCATATTTGAAATTCAATACATTGACACGGTGCGGCGCAGGGCGGCCATTATGGCATTCCATAGATTTTATGATGTTTCAATTTCTATAGACAAGGGCGAGATTGGAATAACTTGGGTATTTACATACCCAGACGGTTCTGGTATTCAAATACTATCTACCTTGACGTAATTTATAATAGAGTATTCTAGAGTTTTGTACTCTACCTTTGTAGGGTGCAGTCGAGTTCTCCTAAGATACATCGGCTGCGAAGCGAAAGGTTCGGTAAGTTTTTATGTTGGTGCTGTTTAAAAAATAACAGTTTGGTGGTGTGTGGCTTTTGGTAAATCCAATCCAATCACTAGGTACCGTCTTTCCTGTTTTGTTACACTACAATATGTATACTTTTTTTGATGGGAAATCACAAATTACATAATTTTATTCGGAATTGAAAAGGGAAGTTAAGAAATAAAAATAACGTTACTTGGTATTGGATGTGTACCCGATTAGCGATAGGTTTGGCACCTTTCAAACTGTGGGGCTTAGCATCTTCGGCTAGTCGTTGATATCTAGTTTTTCTACTCGCCCTTTCGGGGAGACACATGTACTCTCATCATAAGTCCGATTAGGTTACAATCGTACATGATGATGCCGAAATATCAAAACCAGTCAACTAGTCAACACTGATTGGTCAGAATCCGCTTCTTAAAAGGCGAGCACTGGTTCATATGTAGGTCAGTATGAACAGAACCACTAGTAGCAGAGTGCTGTGCAGCAACTTGTCCTGATGTGGATCCACCTAACCTATTCCTGCGCCTTAATGACAATGTAATATTCCAGTCCGGAAGTTAGGGTAGCTGGTAGACTGCCGCAATAGGCCTAATAGGCCGCAAGCCAGCAAAGTAACTGTAATATCTAAGGTGACTATATGTCATGGCTGTCTCTTACCATCAGGAGACCATTATGCTTGTTCGCTGACTTATTACTAAAGACCGGATTATATGCAACATAAAAAGCTTGAAATATGCATGCAAATATGCATGAAAAATGCTTGAAATATGCACAAAAACTAAGAAAGTCTGACAGAATATGCAACATTAAATGAGTATTTTTTTTTGTTTTGTGTATATTATTCCTTTAGGTTTAGGTTTATTGTTAGTAAAAACTTGTTTTAAGTTGTACTTTATTGAGTATGTATCTTTGTAATTTATTATTTTTTAATAAAATGTTTTTTTTATTATAAAATCAGCATACATTTAGTAAACCATCCATTGATAGACGACAATTGATACAGTAACATGTAACATTACTTAATATTTCTGTAAATATTAACAATCAAGTATTGTTCTATAAAATTCCAATCTTCTTAATTATTAATTTTTTCTTCGATAATTCAAAATACTTTTATAGGTCGAAAAGGATCGCTCCACATCAGGGGTAACTGGGCAGAATTTGAACTTGGGTGAAAGCACCCAAGTTAAGAAAATATAAGCGCTAACAAAGGTTAGCGCTTATATTTTCTGGCAAAATTTCCGCCGGCAATTGAATGCAAAAATGGAAGGAAAGAGTAGTGCCGCTTACCGCACTTTACAGCGCGAATATATTTTGTCTCTTTCATTTTATTATCGTACCAAAACGAAAGATGCGCGGTTGCTGAATGTGGTGCGTTCGAAAAATACTGTAAATTATAGCGATAATATGCATCATCACTAGATCTTAGGAAAAATATGCTATTAGCGTTGAAAATGGCTTAAATATGCAAATGCATATGCAAATATGCAATTGCATATTATCCGGTCCCTACTTATTACAAAGAAAAATATTAGTTTCATACAAACAATAAAGAATGGCTCTAGGCGATACGATGACAATCTCTAAGGTCTCAGCACACTTATCGACTCGGAGTTGATAAGTGTGCTGAGACCTTAAATCGGTTTTCCAAGTTCCTTAATCATTACTACATATAAAATAAACAATTATATCTCAATTTAATTGTATTCAGTAAAACAATTTCTTTAGAACACATTTCTGAACATTGAGATGGTCCAAGTATACAAAATAGTTGGTAATTGTTTTTGTTTCTACTGATTTATGGAAACCGCTGAAATCCATTCGATGAAATATAAACTTTACTCCTGCTGTTGTTTTATTGTTCTGTTATTTAACAATACTTTTATTTATTTAAGCTGTCTGTTAAATCTTTTCTTTGTTCAATTTTAAATTTAAAGTGAATATTTTATTTTATTTATTTTTATTGTTTTATCTCTGTAGAGAAAACTTAAAAAAGTAAAATAAATGCTATGGACGTTAATGTCTAAATATGTAATTATTTATCTATATTGAGCAAAAGTTATGTCAATATATATTTTTTGATTACTAAATTATTTTTAAAACGTCGAGTAAGCAACACCACATATCTAAATAAAAAACAAAACAAAAAAAAAGAGTCAAAACTGTACGAAACGGTCAATGTGAAACAGACAGCTGCTGTTAGTCTTACTAAAAAAGATCAATCGCTGTTCGTTAGTCTCACCAAAAACTTGAGAACAGCTGGACCGATTTGAAGTAATCCAGGGAAGCTTTAGAATTAAGAAAAAAGTAAAACTAAAAAAAAACAATATTTGACGTTTTCTCGCAAAAAGAGAACGGGTAGAACGAAGTTTGCGGGGACAGCTAGTTGTTTATAAAATTAAAAGTATACTTGAATGTGTCCTACCTTGGAAAGTATCAAAATCAAACAACCATAATGTACCATAAACAATTGATGTGATTTTGATAAATTTAAAAAGGAGTTTCAAGTGGATCTTGAGGAAAAGTAAAAAAAAATTATTAACGTGTACGAAAGTGTGATAATATGTTCACTTAAATAATGAAATCGTAGAAAAATGAACACTGTGCATTGAAGATATTTTAAAAAAGGTGCACGTGATTTAAAATTTTCATCGTAACACGTTTTTGTCTGTCTGCGTGTCTCTACCCAGAGCGCGATTCACCCAAAACTACTGGTACCGATCGTAATGGAATGCGCCATGTGGATACCCTTTCTTTTTTCTTCGAGGAAAGCTATACTTATAATATACTAAAGGGGTTCGTGTGATGGTGGGTAAAAGTCAAAATAAAAATTGGGCTTTAATTTATTTACGCGAAATTATACTCCTAATTTTTTTTCACTTGATATACTCAATATAGTATGACCCAATAACTTGTCCTGAATGTTTTTTTTAATAAACATATTATAGATAAATAAATATCCCTGGACAAGTCACACAAATTGAATCTAACCCCAAAGTAAGCAAATTATATGCTTGTGTTATGGGTATTAGTCAACGATTGTAATACATAGAAATACTAAAACAATTACCAGAATAAATTTAATAAGCACCCAGGCCAGACAGCATCTAGTCGGGAATCGAACCCGAGCCTCGCGGTTGATCGGTGTTGTTAGGCGTGTACGCTAGCCACTCGAGCAACGAGGCGGTCTAACAAATAAACAATTTAATGTATTATGATCATCTTAAGAAGGTTTATTAATTATGTGATAGGTTTAACGAAGAAGCACCCAACTTTCCTGATGAAGAGACAACCGTGGCCTATATAGACTATGATATTACAAATACGTTGTCTTGAAGTCCGGATGTTAGGCCTACTGTGCAAGTAGGTAAGGCGGTGGATTTCTAAAAGTATCTTCACGCCCATATCACAGAAGTTGTCGGTAGAGGCACAACCAGGGCAACCACGACTAGTCTAAGACACTAAGTTCCACAATGTGATGGCAAACCTATCACCAACAGGGCACAAATCCAATCCAGGGCTACGTTATTTTTTATTCTAAAATTGAAAATACGCATTTCGTAATTTTTTGTTGCCTGACCCGGGGATTTAACGTGGGATCTCAAGAAGTCAAGTTCGACGCTAAACCGGTAGACCACAGAGGCGATACATTACATTCAGAGAGGATTTCTACCTCTGAAAATTGGTGCACAGCGCTATGCCATCAGTAGTGGTTTCATTGGTACTGACAAATGTAACCAATGCTTGCTTCTTACGAGCAGCCTGGCAGGAAGGCAGATGGTCTATTCTATACAAGAAACCCGGACTAAAACGGGCGGTTTGAACTTTGTAATAATTTCCAGTTATAATAATTTTTTTTTATGACATTGGAAGGCAAACAAGCAGACGAATTACGTAATGGTAAGAAATTCACGCCGCCTAGAGAAACTAAAAGTGTTAATGGTGCGGTGGTAGTGGTAACCTGAGACCGTTGTGTTAGGCCTCGAGCAAAAGTAACTTTACCGGCTACCTTATGCTTCGAACCGGAACACGTCAACGGCAAGCACTAACGTTATGGCGTCAGAAATAGGTAAGGCGGTGGTATCAATCCGGGCGAGTCGCTGCTAAACCCTATCACCCAGTCAGATGTCACAGTGTGACGTAAGCCTATGCTCCCCTTTTACAAGCTGCCTGGCAGGAAGGCAGATGCTGCAAAGGAGTCCGGACCAATACGTAGTAATATATGAATACAAAAGTTTTACTGTGTGTTACCATTTCTGTCAATTTACTAATCTAAAATGGGTCAGCGTTTGCTGCACAGTCATAAACAAAGTTGCAGATACAGCTAGTAGCTAAAACAGGTATAAGCCGGATCAGGCTTCCTTCTTTTTTCAGATATCCATAGAGAGATAAACTACTTCGTAATGATATTCAAGGTAGCAAAAACGATACCAGCTAAGAAAAAACTTTGGAAATCACAGTAACCAACGGATGTAGGTATTATCTTACTAATGGGCCAGCGGATCTGTGTATCTGTACACATTAGGAGATTATCCATTTGCGCCTCTGGGGTTTTCTGTCGGTTTCCAGACCACATCCTAATGAATTAATGTCTATTCCTAGAGGAAATAACACAAAACTTCATCATGATGTATGGATGTGTTGAGCAGGTCATGGAAAGTTTTGTGGAATTCTATTTTCGTTTATATCATGGGAGCTTGTCTTCTATTTCTATCATATTGATTTAGTTTAACGTCGCAAAACTTTATATAAAGTGAGATCCAAGTTAAAGATATCCTTATAAAGTCATTATAAAATGGGATTTCAGATTTTTAGACAACGTTCTAGACATCTAGATATATCTACACAAAAATGATTCGAATGTGATGATAGGCCAACTGTCAATTGCTATAGAACGATTTAACTTTATTTTAGAAGCTAACTAATGGCCGCTTACACATTCCGGTTTTAATATTTAATCCCAAGTTAGCTTCTGACAAAGAATTAACTCAATCTATAAGTATGTTTGAAAGTTAAACTCATCATTGAATTTAGCTCAGGAATGTACACACAGTCCATGACGTTTATTAATAAACATAAGATGCCAAGGCTATGTTGACAATTATACTTTGTATTACAATCTTATCTAATTAGTTTTTAACTTCATTTAGTCAAAGCCAACACTGGAATACAGAACTACACATATTTACATATAAAGACTACAGAAGCGATCGTAGGATAGGACACATATAAAATAATTTAAGTATTCTTTTTAGACTAACTAGTTGTTTCTCATTTTAGTTAAGTCTAGTTCGCGCCAACAGAATTGCTTAACTAAACGGATTGTAGTATGAAAACAACTAGCTTAGAGCTTATACCGTTGCCAAAGGCAAATATTAAAGTAAGCATTTTTAAATCAAATCTCGTTTTCCGAGCTCTAAGTAGCATGCTTTAAATTGCAAACTTATTTGATAAAACATTTTGCAATTTCAAATATGAAACTCCGCCACAATCAAAGAAATTAGCCGTCGGGATGGTCACAGTAAATCTAATATTATAATATTGTGTCGTTCAAAGAAGTAAAAAGGAATAGAAATACTTGAGTACTTTATGGATTTAAGCGTCGTATTTTTAAGGCGGGAAAACGTGACCCGCATCGAAAAGCGGCCATTGTTGGGTTTCAAAGTTTCTGACTTTCATAAGTTTTCCTTCATAAAAGCAAATTCACTTATTTGAGTTATGGTTGAATAGTAAATTTTGGATAGCTCATAAAAATATGGATACAAGGGGTGGGGACAGGTATTGAATATTTATTAATTTCTTGCACAGAATCGAATACTTTTGAGGTGGATATTGGCGGTGATTCTGCTGTACACAAACTAAACTTATTTTGGACGCAAGCTATCTTTTTTAAATGAAGCAAAAACAAAAGAGATGAAACACTTTAGATATGTCAAAATATGGTATTTTAAGCAATGTTTTCCGTGGAATAGATTAACCGTTTGTAGAAATGTCGCGTACAGACTAATCTGACATCACTAAAAGTCTTTTGTCCCTTTCTATTATTTTCGTGTAAAGAATATAGCGATAACTTAAAATTAGTTTAGCAAGTGCACAACAAAATTACAACAACTGTTCCTTTTTTAAAGAAAAGTTCGCTTTAAACTGAATTTTATATCATATTAATTAAACTAACGTATATGGTGGTATTGCTGCTGCTAACTTTGATAAACTAATTTTAAGTTCTCGCTATCTCCTCTAAACTAAAGTTTAGAACGAGACAACACATTTCGTGTTGTCAAATTAATACCACAATTTAATATATTCGCAATAATTTGATATTAATTACACAAATAAATTGAAATTTGAACGCCTCGTTGGTCGCCATCGTACACGCCTAAATTTATCGGCCAACCGCGAGGCTCAGGTTCGATTCTCGACCGGGCAGATATTCCTGGGTCTTGGTGTTTATTGAATTTATTGTAGTATCTAATCATGTATTTCTGTGTATTAGAATCTTCGGGGTTAGATTGAACTTGTGTAACTGATCCAGGGACGTTTATTTATTCACTAGCCTATAAGGTGAACTGCTGCCAACTCGTTTCATATTAGTAACCAAAACAACAAAAAATTGTCACTATTGGTCCATCAAGTCATTCAGGTTCGATGTTCAGGCGTGATTCAACGTAACGTGACGACGTGAAATGGGTATTCATTTTTATCTATATAATTTATGACTTAAATGCAACGTCTCTTTTGTTTAAATAAAAAAGATAGAATACACCTAAACTAAAGGAAGTTAGTGTTTAACCAAAATTCAATTTTATTAATGAAATAAATCAAAATGATTTGTATTTATCATTAAAGGTCACTTGCACGTTCTTAGTTTAAATTTAAAAATGATTGTATTCCCCCGTGTTGGTCCGGGCTCCTTTGTAGAATAGATCATCTGCCTTCCTGTGCGAGGCAGCTCGTAAAAGGCGAGTATAGGCTTACCGTCACTAACACCGTGACATTTTACTAGGTGGTAGAGTTTCGCAGCGACTCACCCGGGTTGGTACCACTGCCTTACCTATTCCTGCCGCCATAACGTCATGACGTGTTCCGGTTCGGAGGGTAAGGTAGCCGGTAAACTTACTTTAGGCCTAACATCCCGGTCTCTGGTTGGCAACGCACCATTACCACCATTGGTGTCTCTAGGCGGCGGGAATTTCTTACCATCAGGAAATCCGTCTACTTGTTTGCCTTCCTATATCATAAAAAAAAAAGATTGAAACAGTCACGTAAGAAGTGATGAAATGCCAGTTACATATAGCTAACTCAGAGTTAAATTTAGCCCACGAACATGCAAGTATGCAAATATATACTTATTTGTCGCCTCTGTGGTCGAGCGGTCCGGGTGTTGGACTTGACTGCATGAGGTCTCGGGTTCGAATCCCGGGTCGGCCAACAAAAAGAAAATTAGATTTTTCCAATTTTCTAATAAAAAAAAATAAAAAAAAATGTTGGTCGGGATTGGAAACGTGCCCGGTTGGCGATAGGCTTGCCACCTATCCCATTATGGGACTTAGTATCTTCGGCTAGTCGTGGGTGCCCTGGTTGTGCCTCTGCCTACCTCTTCGGGGATATGGGCGTGAAGATACTTAATTTATTAGTCAGAGTATCTTTTATAGGGACGTATTTTTAATATCAAAGTGCCTTGTTTGATTGCTTGCTTACGTCCTATACACACCCTAACACACTCAAGCACACACGTACATACGAACTCATTTTATTTTTGCCAGCTATTGATGGCCATGTGCACATTCCCGGGTTACATTTAATATAGAGTTAAACTGTCAAATGTAAGGCGATGTTACCCTTTGTTAAGTCTGTGTGTTAAGTAACAAATACACGAAAAAAAAATTAACTACTAATGCATTTTGGTCGGTAGCTGATGACAACGTTTATATATTTTTTTTTTTATTTCCACTTTTCATTGTAATTTTATAACTCAAGAACGGGCTCACCTATCCAAACCAAACGTTTAGGCTTTGTTTGGACTATTTAGTAAATAGTTTATGTGAATTTTACATAAAAATCGGTCGAGAAGTTCTTCATTTATCGCATTTTTTATAACAAATAAATTCAATCAATGACGGATCATTTTGTTAATGGGTATTTTTGAAACTGAATCCAAATTGAAACTTTTTTCAGATATGGATTGTGCTGTCATGTTGAATCTTTTTTCAGTGTTTTTTTTTATTTGTTGTGTTATGTCATTCATGCGATCAGATACGTAGCTAAACATGTACCGGGCCGTTAGTCCTATTAATATTATAAATGCGAAAGTTTGTATGTATGGATGTATGGATGTTTGTTACTCTTTCACGCAAAAACTACAAAGCCGATTACGATGAAATTTGGTATGTACGTAGCTGAAGACCCAAAATAACATATAGGCTACTTTTTATCCCGGAGTTCCCGCGGGATTGGGACTTACGCGGGTGAAACCGCGGGGCGCAGCTAGTAATTTATATAAAAAAAGTCGTTCTTCGTGACTAATGGAAAAGTGATTTATTTTATATATAGATTGTTGTTTAGTTTATTAGAAATACTGAAAAGCAAGTGTGTTTATTTTATAATTGAATTTTCTTTTATAAGTAAGTTCAAATAACCTGAAGCTCCTACGACCTTTAAAGACTGGAAACTTTTATATCTCGCCCCACAAGACTGTTATTGAACCTTGAAGGGCGAATTCATAAATAAGTATACGAGTTTAGAATTACATACGATATAATTATAATGTCAGTACTTTTCCCATGCTTGGGATTAATATTGACTTTCTTTATGTAATTAAAAACTTTCATCTCAGACTGGGTTTTAATAACTATACTTTCATGTCTCCATGTGGAAACTGTCAAAACAATTGGTAAAAAAGGAATGCATTTCATAACCGGCATTTCATGACCGGGTCTGCCTCCTTATTAGCTAAAATTATAGTATGTGGTATGTGCAGGTTTAAATCTGTAGAGCTTGTAGGGGCCTTCACAAGCTTCCTACAGATTAAGTGATGGTTGAAATAACTATACTTTTCGGGACTTGCTGATACTATCCTATCCTATTAATACTATAAATGCGAAAGTTTGTATGTATGGATGTATGGATGTATGGATGTTTGTTACTCTTTCACGCAAAAACTACAACGGCGATTACGATGAAATTTGGTATGTAGGTAGCTGAAGACCCAGAATAACATATAGGCTACTTTTTATCCCGGAGTTCCCGCGGGATTGGGACTTACGCGGGTGAAACCGCGGGCCGCAGCTAGTTTAATATAAAGTTCTATGATACAACACTTATGACTCAAACAATAATTATTGATTTATCTTAAAACTATAATAAAATGATTATATGATATTTGATTGATTACGATAGAGGCTAGACGAACGACGCAATTAATTAATATGATTAGATCTTGATATTGATTATGATATAATATATTTGATGAGAACGCACGAGGCGGAGGTCGGATACGAACTGATGAAAGGTATGGGAATTATGTGAGTCGCGGCTGGTGACCGCGACACCAAACTGCTGATGCTGCACTATGCTTAAGCATATGATCAATGTACGGTCGTAGTCCGTACAGCATTAATCTTGAAGATTCAAGCAACATCGGAACTTGGAATCGTTGGAGATTATCTGTTTTCGAAATAACTTCTTGCAATAGAAACCTCTGTGGTCGAGCGGTCCGGGTGTTGGACTTGACTTCATGAGGTCTCGGGTTCGAATCCAGGGTCGGCCAACAAAAAGAAAATTGGATTTTTCCAATTTTCTAATAAAAAAAATGTTGGTCGGGGTTGGAAACGTGCCCGGTTGGCGATAGGCTTGCCACCTATCACATTATGGGACTTAGTATCTTCGGCTAATCGTGGGTGCCCTGGTTGTACCTCTGCCTACCTCTTCGAGGATATGGGCGTGAAGATACTTTTTTTTCTTTCAATGGAAAAAAAATAACTCCAGTGGGGCAGGTCGAATTGTTTTCTAAGATTTTATTGATAATGTTTTTTGTAGTAAAGAGATCAATAAACTATTTATGAGATGTAAAAAGTATGTAAATAATAGCGTTTCATACTTTGACTTTATAAAAATATTTATTTAAAAAATCTATTTTTTATCCACACAAAACGCCAATTTCATATGTAAGGACCTAATATTAGTAGGGATAACACTTACAATTGGCTATACCGGCCGAAACAGTTGTCATTTGTTAACTTTTTATGCATTCACTCTATAACTTTACGTGATAGATAGAAATTTAGTTTAGTTACACAAAACTACATCTCTAATATAAATGTTAGGAACGAGATCAGTTCTTCGCCGTGATCCATCCGCAATCCCGGATTATCTCTGTTTGATTTTAATTAACGCCCGCCACGACCTCCGCCTGCACCTCATTCGATGTTATTCCTAGATTTACATTATGAACTGCACTGATCACACATCCTAAAGGGTCATACAGCAATCGTCCATCCCAATTAGTTTAAGGATTGGACTGTGATTGAGTTTTAAGCCCAAAAACAGCCAAATATCGCTCAAACATATTTACAGCAAAATTCGTTTATTTTTTTTAGTTTAGACATATATAATTATTAATTTAAATTGGAGTTTTTCATTAATTGGTGAATAGTTTAGTTTGAACTGAACACATTTGCTAGTTGAAATGTCAGAGACCGATTTCGATTTCAATAAAGATATCATTCAAGTACACAAAAAACTGAGAACTTATTTTAAATTCCTCGTGATCTCATCATCAGATCCTGACTTAGGGGCAGTTCTACCTCGAAGGTACGTTCTTTAATAATTAAAAAATAATATTTTTTAAAGAAACGAATAAATCCAGTACATACGTGAAGAAATATAGTCGGACGCCTTCCTTTTGTCGAAGTCAGTTAAAAAATAGCTAAGGCCTTTTCTCAATAGTTTATTGCAGAACTAAAAGTAAATAGAATTCGCACTTTTCACGTTTTTACGTAAAAAGGTCAAGGACCCGCCTGATGAAAAGAGACACCCGTGACTTACAGACACAATGTATGGTGCGTCACTGAAGTTAGGCCAAGTATAACAATGATGACAGTTTCATTATGGTGACAGGAATAGGTAAGGTGATGGATTCCTACCCGGGCAAGTACTGAGTACAGCACTTTATACAAAAACATTTGGGTGTCCGAGCTTTGCTCTGTATTTTTTTAAATGATTCCTAGCTAGATCGATTTATCGCCCCCGAAACCTATATACTGAATTTCATGAAAATAGTTGGAGCCTATTCCGAGATTAAAATTATATGTATACAAGAATTGCTCATTTAAAGGCATATAATAAGATAAATAGTCTCACATTTACGATATTGATAAATAAACATTTATAATAAGATAAAAAGAAAAATAATGTAAAAAACGATACAAAAAATTGCGGTAAAATTGTTACAAAAACATTGACTACAACTATATTGATGTTTCGTTTCTAGCTTATACACTTAGGATTTACATAGCCGATAAAAACAAACAGATTTTCCAAAGTGCTGCTTTATTCGGAACCGGATCTGCAAACATAACGTAGACTTAATTGAGATAATGTAAACAAAGAATTTTCATCAGTGGGTGAAGCTGATAACTGAGTTGCATTGGCTATGTTTGTCTTGCCTATTTACATAAATGCCTTTATTTTGTTGCCTTTGCCATTAATCCGTAATGAGTGGAAACTGTTTCAAGTCTTGAGGGGTTGTTTGTACTGTTTTACATAACTGTTTTTGCTTTCAAATGTTTTTTTTTAAATAAATGAGTTAAAAAGGACATTAGGAACAATTTCAAAGATTTCTAGCAATTAAAATATCAACAAATGACATTTAAAATCAAACGCCATTACTCATCCAATGCCACGGTTAGACACTGTATGACAAATAAATAATTGTAGCATTGGCATATTATGGATACAGACCACAAACGACTGTTTACAAAATGTTTAAGAAAAGATTAATTTTAAAGGAATATAAATAAAAATCAGTAAGCTCCTCAAACATTTATAATTTTACGTTATAATGACACAATACCTACTTTGGATTTTATATCAGTTGTAAGGTATTTTTTCATGCCTATTCAATAAACTGAAGATTCATCCAATGCCGATATCATGTACCATAGTTTTGTTAGGTGAAATAAGATGAAATGGTACTAATATAATGCAACATCTTTATGGAATTAATGTACTCAATTAAAGGGAAAATAAATTAGTTTAATTTTAGCTTCTCTTCTGTTTGTTGCAGGCTGTTTTTGATTGTAATAACATAACTAAATAACTTACGAAATCCACGTCAAGTATACAAGTTAATTTAAGAAATCACGTTGCCAAATACTCTTAATACCAAGGACTTTCTACATTAGTCCCATATCGTTACTTGGATCTTCCTCAGAAGTGGTCTATTACAAGTTTTCTTATTAGAAGTTCCTCCATTACCACATTTATACGTACTTTACTCTTGATGGAAACCGAAACAGATGTTCACACCGCTTTGAACATTTCGATTTTTTATTAAATAAAAAATATTTTATAAATAATCGCCTTCAGTTGTTGTACTTGACTGTATGCGGTCCCGGGTTCGACTTCCGGGTCGGGCAATAAAAAAAATGGGTTTTTCCTATTTTCTAATGAAAAAAAAAATGTTGCTCGGGATTGGAAATGTGCCCGGTTGGCGATAGGCTTGCCACCTATCACATTGTGGGACTTAGTGTCTTCGGCTAATCGTGGGTGTGCCTCTGCCTACCTTTTCGGGGACATAGGAGTGAAGATGTTTTTTTTAAAAAAAGTATTTGTTGCTGCAAATGTACATCATAATATTATGCACTGTTGATGTTATAAAATTAATAGAAATATTTATAATTTACCGCCTTGTTGGCAAAGTGGATAGCGGACACGCCTAACGTCGCAAACCAACCGCGAAACTCGGTTCGATTCCCGAGGGCACAGGCATATGTGTGATGAAATTTATATTGATATCTACTTAAAATAAGTATTTCTACGTATATTCGTTGTTTAATATTTTTTGTCACAAACATATATTTTGTTTATTTTGGGGTTAGTTTTCGCCACGGTGGCATAGCGGTCCAACGTCGTACTTGACTTTTTGAGCTTTTGGGTTCAATCCCGGCTCAGGCAACAAAAAAATAGAAAATGTTGTATTTTGAATTTTCTAATAACTATAACATTACCCGGGATTGAATATGTACCTCGTTGGCGATGGGCTTGAAACATATCAATTTATGGGGGTTAGTGTATTCGGCTAGTCGTGGGTGCTCACGGTTCTGCCTCTTTGATCCTCATCGAAGACATGGGCAGGAAGGTATTTTTAGAGGGTTTAGATCAATTTGGGTAAAAAAAATCTGACATAAATGAAAAAGAAACTAATCAAATAGTATATTTAAGTAACCATATAATTCGATGGAGTCATATTTCATTGAATTACTATGATTTCTGTAGAAAACAGTTACATTTATTCCATGTAGAGCCGCCATTTTATCCCTATTAATATTATAAATGCGAAAGTTTGTATGTTTGCTTGTTACCCTTCACTCAAAAACCGATTTCCATCAAAATTTGGCACACATAGCGGGTAACTTGGATTAACACATAGGCTAGATTTTATTCAGAAAAATTGTTCCTGTGGGAAAATAAACTACGTGGGCAACGCCGCGGGAAACAGCTAGTAAGCTAATAAAGAGAATAATTTTCACATAAATATCAGTTTCTCACTCGTTTCATATGAAATTATTACGGTCTTCCGAGTAATTAAATTTAATATTTTTAAAGTATGAAGGTTCCAATTAAGTTGTTGAGCCAGTGTCTAGCCAGTTAATTAAAATCAAACATTTCTTGCAACTATTTTATATAAAACTAGCCTTTGTCTGGTGTTTCGTCTGCATGGCACTTCTATTTCCCATTTATAAAAACTTACTTCGCATTTAAATGATTTTAAAAAAGATATTTTTTTATTTTAAGTTCGATTCTTCCAGTTATAAAAACTCGATTAAATTTAATAGTAAATTCCACTAAAAATATTAAAACTTCTCTTGTTATGGGGTTACAACTGACAAACAGAAATATACAAAAGTATCTTCACGCCCGTCTTCCCGAAGAGGTATGCAGCTAAATGACATGAGTGATAGAAACAATTAAATAAATCGTTTTAAAATAAAAAGTAAATTATTTGAACACACAATAAAACATAAAGTTTTTATGCTATAGACAGACAGACACTCACAGAAAAGTTAAACTTATAACACCACTGGTTTTCCGTTGGGGGATAGTAAAAGAGAATGAAAACATTTTCAAAATAATTGTAACACATTTTTTAGAATATCTTTAACATAATACTTATTTTACAATTTTGTAATGTTTTTTTTTATACCATAGAAGGCAAACGATCAAGTGGGTCACCTGATGGAAAGTGATCACCGCCGCCCACGGCCATCCGCATCACCAGGAGTATTACAAATGCGTTGCCGACCTTTAAGGAATGAGTACGCTCTTTTCTTGAAGGTCCCTAAGACATAATCGTTTGGGAATACCGCCCTCAGTAACTGATTCCACAAAGGTGTTGTGCGAGGTAAAAAATGTCTCGGAATCGCACAGTTGTAGATCACCACGCATCAAGATGGTGGGCATGATGTTTAAACTTTGTCGCGAGGGCCGAAGGTGGAAATCAGCGGCTGGAATGTGTATAGGTTGTTTACGACACTCGATTTTAACGTAATTTTGTTACACCTAATGTACGTGTAGATTTTGTCGAAAGTTCATTACACACTTTATTGGAGCTTAGATGTCTGCTCCCACTATCTTGTTCCGGCCTAGGTGTTAAGTTGTTTTAATCACACAAAATGACACTCTTAACACCCTAGCCCTAGATTGGCAACGCTCAATCAACACATTTGTTGTAGACAAAAAAAATTAAGTACAGCATATATAAACGATTTTTTGAAGAGAATAATATAGAATAATAGAAATAATACATAATTATCCCTGGCAAGTTACATAAATTGAATCTAACTCCAAAGCATAACAATTATATCCTTGCTTATAAATATATAGCTACGCAACTTCTGTTTTGCGCATTTTTTTTTCGGAAATCCAACCCCTCGCTTTTGCAATATAATTTTATTATTATTATACCTTATCTTTTTAATATTATACATGCGAAAGTTTGTTTATTTGTTTGTTATTCCTTCACGGGAAAACTACTGAACCGATTTTTATGAAATTTGGCACACACATAGAAACTTAGATTTAATAACTTAGATTAAAACATTGGAAAGTTTTTATCCCAAAATACGTAACTGTGGGACGATTAACCTCGCCGGCAAAGCCTCGGGCAGCAGCTAGTATAATATAATTGAATCTAGGTATACTTGCTATCATCGGCACTTGGTGGAATTCCATTGTATACACACGTTTTGTTGTAGTTAACACTTGTAGTTATCCACAATATACTGTGTGTGTATATTCAAACTCAAACTCAAAATATATTTATTCACATGGATCTATACAAAGATTCTTGTGACGCGTCTATATAATACTAAAAACTACCACCGGATCGGAACGCGGCCACACACTGAGAAGATCCGGCGAAAGAAACTCAGCGGGCTTGTCTTTTTTTTTCTTATAAATAAAATTTACAAAAGTATATTACATTTTATTAATCTGTAGAGATTGTATGAGGAGCAATTAATCCCAAGCATTTCTGTCTTCTAAATATTTTGAAATCTTATAATAACCTTTACCATACAACTTAGATTTAATACATTTTTTAAATTTATTTAATGGTAAGTCTTTAATATGCTCGGGAAGTTTATTGTAAAAACGTATACATTGGCCCATTTATATTTATATGTTGTGGATAAGTACAAGTGTTAACTACGAAAAAGTGTGTATAAAATAATTTAAAACAAAGCCCTTTACTTAAAGCGGCAACAAGTAAAACTTACACAAGAGCAATGTATCATGGAAAGGGGAGAGGAGAGAACATATTAAATCGTTAAGTGTTTTGATAAACACAGACACGGGGGGTACTACGATGGTCGATGATGCGATTCGGTTGGAAGTTGGGGAATCATCGTTAGACACGTTTTATGTGCCTCGTGTAATCTGCACTACCGAATTTGGGGTAGATCTTGTTATTTTAAACTAAAGTTATAATTGACGTATTTCGGACATGGCAATTGTAAATTTAAATTTTTCTTTACACTCGTCATTGTCGGTATTTGGTGTGATTCTGTTTTTTATGTACTTTATATACAACCCTTGTACTTTTTCACATTCGCTCAAATCAACCGGTTTTTTACATTACTGGTTTACATTCATCTACATTTTATTTAGAAAAAAGAGATTTCTACTGATTGTTTTTAAGAGTGAGTTGAAATTGTTGTAGATTTTACAATTTGCTGTTTTTTTTACTTGGATGTTTTATTCTTCTAGGGTTTTAAAAATATTTATGTTAAAAACTCATCACTTGTCACTTCTCTGGCCTAGCTGTCCACCACCACATGAGCTCTAGGGTTTGGAGTTGAAAAACACATTTTGTGATGCCCGACAATGGACGACGTGTAACTCAGGTTTTGTTTTTTTTTGTTTTTAATTATAACAACGTTCCCGGATTTAGATCAATGCCTTCTAATTTCAATTAATCTGGATGCCCAACCTAACATGTGGGGATAAAGGAGTAAAAATTACTTAAAAAACTTTATTGTAATGTGAAGGGTACGTGGATCTTAAGTAAGAAATATTTGTATCAGAAGAAGTGTTGTTAAATTTTAACACATACATACATATCTTCACGCCAAGTCCCTTACGGGGTAGGCAGAGAGTATCGAGTGCCAGACCTCACGATCCTGACAAACCTGTCTTGCTTCCTTCACATTCATTACCCTTTTCATACAAACACGCCGCTTTCGGAGACTCTTGACACCACCCTCGGATAATATCCGATTGATTTGATCGTGAAATGTCAGCCTTGGTCTCCCGGGTACCTACATCCATCCACATTCGCATTGTATATCTGCTTTGTCAATCTTTCATCTGTCATTCTTTCCACATGCCCGAACCAGCGGAGCATGCCCTTTCGCATTTTAACACCAACACTTTCTTTCGATCCCACTCTTTCTCGGATCTCACTGTTACGAATGCGGTCAGCGAGCGTTACACCACAGATTTTCCGTAGTGCTCTCATTTCGACCGCATTTATCCTACTTTCGTGATCTTTCTGACATACCCAACTCTCGCTTCCATACAATAACGTTGGGATAAGCACAGAATTATGCAAAGCGAGTCTAGCTTTTTGACTCAAAACCTCGCTTTGGAATAGCTTACCCAACGCTCCATTCACACTATTCCCTGCACTCACTCTCTTCTCTACATCCGCGGTGTACCTTCCATCCCTGCTAAAAGCACAACCAAGATATACAATTTCATTCACTTGTTCCAGCACTACATCATCAACCAAAACTCTTACATCCGTTCTGGCTACATCTCTTTCAAATACTATTATTTTGGTTTTCGTCGCATTCAAATGTAAGCCCCTTTCTTTACAATCTTCTTTCATAACTGTGACCAGTGTTTGCAGCTCAGATGGTGTAGAGCCCAAAAGTACAGCATCATCTGCATAAAGCAGGCAGTTCACAACTTGGTCACCCATACGCATTCTCACATTCAATGATCTTAACCTTTGCAGACATTTGTCCAAATACAAGATAAACAAGCGTGCTGACAACACACAACCCTGCTTGACGCCAATATTAACATCAAACCAAGGCGATATGTTGCCATCAACCCGCACACATGCTTTACAGTCTAAATACATTGACTGTACCGCACGCAGTAGGGACCCATCTATCCCATAATCTGGCAAAATGTCCCAAAGTTCCTTACGTACAACCCTATCAAACGCTTTTTCGAGATCCACAAAACCGCAGAAAACCCTCTGACCCACAGCCAGATGCTTCTCTACAATGTTGCGGAGCGAAAACACTTGATCCGTACATCCTCTTCCAGACCTGAAACCGCCTTGAGCCTCCCACAATGTTCCATCTGACATACCTGACATACCTGACATTTAAATTTTAAAGGTAAATTAATTTTAAACAATTTCGAACATGGACTTCAATCATCATCATTTGTCTGCGAGAATCAATTGTATGCTTGGTTTACGTTTTCGCAAAATCGTAAACCAAGCAAGCAAGCAAGCAAGTGAGCAAGCGAGCGCTAATTTTGCGTCTGATATCGCCTGTATGTACTAGTGATACTGTTGTTGGACTTGACTTCATAAGGTGCAGGATGCGATCGCCGGATAGGGTAACAAAAACAAAACGTGTTTTATCATTCTTTTAGTAAAATAACGTTTCTTGGGATTGGATATGTGTTACCTATCACATCGTGGGGCTTAGTGTCTTCGGCTAGTCGTGAACGGCCTAGTTGCTCCTTTGCTTACGATATACGGACGTGAGAGAGAAACTATAGTATCTAGGATTTAGTCGGAACTAATATGTCTAGAGTATATAGACTCTTAAAATTACAAACATAAAATATAAATCTCTTCAGTTTTTTCATACCCTTAAAAAATTAGCATGTTTCGGACAAGACAGCGATTGGCCGCATCGTTTTTTGTTTGTAGACTAGTTACGCGCGTTTTTGTGCGGTTTTAATGATATTTGAAATATGCCTATCATTCAAATTATTTAAATGATTTGTCATATAAAGATTTCTTTCATTTGTGGTAATTTATTTAGATTTTAAATTTTCTTACATTATATTTTAATATGAAATAATTAACGGGATCACTATTGGCGCAAATCTAGCTGTCAAAGCATACTTTGACATATCTCATTAACCATAATGTTGCCAGCCACTGTTTATCATACACCAATAATCCTGGAAAGAAGTTACTTCGTCACAAAATTTTGTTCCAACAAATTCAGAAGTACGTTAGTTCAAATAAAGAAAAGAGCAAACCCCTTTCAGCAAATCAACGTACAGCAAATATCGCGATTCGCGAATCGATTGTGTGGACGCGTCCCTTATCTAAGCGGTGCGCACGTGTGAACCCCTTTCAATTTTAATTTCATGCTCAAACAATGACGCTATCGAGCCAGCTATTATTTTGTATCGGCGAGGGTTGAGTTCATCTAAATCCGCCAGATAAGCTCTGAGCTCTTTGTCGTCGAGGACGCTAAAAGCTAGTTCGAGAGATTTCGGTATCCGTTTGGGACGTTTATGCATTGCATAGTTTTCATTTGTCATTAGCTTTAAGAAATCTATGGATTCCTTGTTTGTATTTAAACTAGAGACAACCAAATATATTTGATATTTTCCATCGTCGGTGCTTGGTAAAACTTTCAAATATTCATACTTTTAAATGAGGAAACACTTGTACTGTTTTACGTATCACTTAAAATTTATTATTTTATAAATAGCTTATCGGTTTCGCTTGTGGCAACATCATCAGAGCTAGAACTTAAAGTTAGTTTAAATTAAGTTAAAGTTAGTTTAAGTTCTAGCCCTGATGATGCTGTCACAAGCGAAACCAGTCGGCTATTTATAAAATAATAAATTAAGTGATACGTAAAACAGTACAAGTTTTTCTTCATTTAAAAATATGAATAAACCAAATATGTACAATTTTCAACAACCATAAAACATAAATAGCTGGACTATATTATAAAAAATAAAGATTGTTTCAGTTTTTCAAAACCTGGATAAATTACGCAGCATAAAAAATAAGAATTTATTGATTTGTTATTAAACGAACCTTTTTAATTACTCATAGCTAAAAACGAGCCTATGACAACAAATTTTATATATACAAAGTATTTCAACATGCTTTATTGGTTTTGTAAATTATAAGTGGAGAACTTATAATTTACAAAACCAATGAAGTATTTGAAAAAGAGTATTTTAGAGTATTTATAGATATAAACCGTACACATAAAATATTGTAATATACATACATAAATAATACCCAGTATTTTATGTGCACGGTTTGGAAACTTAACTATGTAATACAAATTACAATTTTTGATACTATAAAATTTCTTTTTTTAAATACATTTTTAATAAATTAAAAGCAATTTACATATTACTTTTTACATAAAAGTAAGCTGTCTGAATTATTTTTAATTTTTATAATATAAAGACGTTATATTATGCAACTCATAAGAGAAACCATATTAATTACTTTACTATATTTTTTATAATTTTATTGCAATACAGACTACTATTTTTACCACTTTTGTGGATGATTTTATTTACTACTAGCAGAGACAATATTGCAGAAGTACTATTTAGATTTGCGCTTCGGCTATATTCGTCAAGCTTCGGAAACCCGAATGTATTAAAAGTGAATTTAGAGTTGTTTTTACACATTTTTTTATGTTATAGGAAGGCAAACAAGCAGACGGATTTCCTGATGGTAAGAAATTCATGCCGCCTAGAGACACCAAAGATGGTAATGGTGCGTTGCCAACCTGAGGTCAGGATGTTAGGCTTCGAGCAAAAGTAAGTTTACCGGCTACCTTACTCTCCGAACTGGAACACGTCATGACGTTATGGCGGCAGGAATAGGTAAGGCGGTGGTACCAATACAGGCGAGTCGCTGCCAAACTCTACCACCTAGTCAGATGTCACGGTGTTAGTGATGATAAGCCTATGCTCGCCTTTTACGAGCTTCTGGCAAGAAAGGCAGATGGTCTATTCTGCAAAGGAGCCCGGACTAACACGGGGAATAATATAACATAAATAATAATTTCGCTTATATTAAGATTAGGTCAGCCAATTTAAAAATAAAAGTATATAGTGTGAGAACAGTAAAATGTAACGCCAAAGCGCACAATAGTAGTACTGTAAATCACCTCTGTGGTTTTATTATATTTAAATTTAATATTTGATTATTTTTTTTATTTAAATTATTTATTTGAATACAACATTTAATGTCGTTAAGGTTTTTAAATTTTGAAAAATCACTTAAACGCACTCTCATTTTAGCCCTAGCTTTCTCATGTTATAAATTGACCGGTCCTCTAAAAGTATCCCTCTACATTGACATCGATGAATTTCTAATTAACTCTAGACTCGGACGAACAAACAAACGAAACCTACAGCCAGTATCTATTAGCCACACAGTCAAATGTTTACTAAAATAGCTACGAGTATCAAAGCTATATTTATACATTTCAATTTATGAACAGACACCGGTATCGTATCTATTCTCAACACTGATACAGAAGTTTAATTAATGTTGCTTCTCAAAGAGGTGTACCGTCGATTCCCAAACTATTTGATATTTAGGGGATATTTAATTCATACCGTCATAACGTCGATGTTTGACATTGAATAGAACGGTGAACATAATTCAACTCTCAAAATATCAGATTTAGATTGGCAACTGACCAACTAATTTAGTGTATGGTTACTCTTATTTTTTAACCCCCATCGGAAAAAGAGGGTTATTGTAAGTTTAATGTGTCTTTTTCTCTGACTGTCTGTAGCCTAATATACAGTATTCTTTGCGGACCGTTTGTTCGAGATAGTTTTACATTACGATCGGTTTTGTCAGGTGCTTATTAAAATTTATATTTGTATCAATATATCATCAGTCTCCTTGTTCCTTTAAGCCAACGTTTATTTAGCAAACTGTATCGCTATTTAAGTATCATAAGTATCATTACAGCTTAAAATGTAAAATACTCATTGACCGCCTTATTGATCGAGTGGCTAGCGTACACGCCTAACTACTCTAAATTAAACCTAACTCTAATGTCATACACATTTATATTTAAATTTCGTTCCACGTCTATTACAGCTATATTACATGTTTAAAAATAAAAAATATACTAAGACATATTTTAAATTAAAAAAAATGGGGTATAAGGAAGCTATTAGAAGAAGGCGTTACTTTGCAGAAACCCATACTTACATCCTTGGATGGAATGGATGGATGGAAATAAAATTATTCAATTTGCAGTTTCCCACCAAAAAATGTGTACGTATTATGGCGTGACAAAACAGGCAAAAATAGTGTTATTAGCACCAACAATACACACACTACTAAAAAACAAAAGTACGTTTCGCTTCGTAACCGAAACATCAGGAGAATTCGACTGCGCTCCGCGAAGGTCGAGCAGATACCGAGTATACATATAGTATACAGCAGTATCTGCTGCGTGTATTTTTGGCTGCTAATAAAACAGTTTAGTAATGTGTGTTATGTGTAGCTAGATATATTTGGGAGTTTTATTTCCGGTTTCTGGTTTATGGGCATCAACATCAACGGCGAGTACATCACTCAGCTTCGATTTGCCGATGACATAGTCATAATGGCGGAATCGCTGGAAGACCTTAGTACAATTCTCGAAGACCTCAATCGTGTTTCCCGACAGGTGGGCCTTAAGATGAACATGGACAAGACGAAAATCATGCGGAATGTCCATGTAGCGCCCACCCCAGTGTCAGTTGGGAACGCGATCCTCGAAGTTGTCGACGAATATATATATACCTAGGACAAACGGTCCAGTTAGGTAGGTCCAACTTCGAGAAAGAGGTGAATCGACGAATCCAACTCGGTTGGGCAGCGTTCGAGAAATTGCGTAGCGTCTTTTCGTCTGAAATACCTCAGTGTCTTAAAACAAAAGTCTTTAACCAGTGTGTGTTACCAGTGATGACCTACGGCACCGAGACGTGGTCTCTTACTGTGGGCCTGATAAACAAGCTCAAGGTTGCACAGCGAGCTATGGAGCGGGCTATGCTCGTGGTTCCCCTGCGAGATCGATTCAGAAATGAGGAGATCCGCAGGCGAACGAAAGTCACCGACATAGCCAGCCGGGTTAGCAAGCTGAAGTGGCAGTGGGCGGGGCACATAGCGCGAAGAACTGATGGCCGTTGGGGCAGAAAAGTTCTCGAGTGGAGACCACGTACCGGCAAGCGAAGCATAGGACGGCCACCCACGAGATGGACAGACGACATTATGAGGGTCGCGGGGTCTCGTTGGATGCAGGCCGCTTCCATCCGGTCGAAGTGGAAGTCAACGGGGGAGGCCTATGTTCAGCAGTGGACGTCCTATGGCTGAAATGATGATGATGATGATGATGATGATTTCCGGTAAGTCCAATTCATTCATATCGCACTATTTCGCCTGTTTTGACACGCCATAATACGTATACATTTTTTTAGCGGGAAATTGCAAGTTAAATTATTTTATTTGGATTTGGGGTATAAGTGTCATAAGTTTGAGAACACCTGAAGCTATACACAATATTTAACTATTTGTTATTCCCTCGGGCTAACTTGGGATGTTTTAACTAATTTTGATAATAGCATAATCAGTGTTCACGTTTCAGTACATTGTAATGTGTTGGTTGTGGTTGAATGAATACGTTCTATTATTAGTGATATTTATTATTGACCAAGCGAGCATGAATGAGATTCGGTTTGGTTAATATTTATTAGAATTTCCGCTACAAAGCAAATTATGTAGAATCAGTTAAACTTAATTAGCGGTGAAATAGGTTCTGAATTAGGTTTGCAAATGGTATCGATTTTATGGCACACTTTTTATCTTGGACACTTGGTGAAACTCCATTTGAAGTTATTAATACAATAATGCACTATGGTACGATTTGTATATTTTGTGCATTTAAGTTGTTAAAATAGTCTGAATTATAATAACATAGCTCTAAAGATGCTGTAGAAGTGATATTTGTTAATTTTGTGAAATTCGAAAAAGAATATTTTCCCTGTATTGCCACCTACCTACCTACCTGCCAAGCAGCTCCTAAAAGGTGAGTATTCTTATCTTATGGATGATAGTCAACGATATTAATACTTAGCAATGCTTATATAAATACCAGAATAAATTTAACAAACATATTCACACCCAGAAATGCACATATCTAAATGTTTATCTCACAGATATCTGCCCCCGCTGAGAATCAAACCCAAGCCTAACAGTCGGTCGGTGATTTAGTCATGTACGCTAAACTGTCGACCAATGAAATGGTCAATTACTTTGGGGTATATGTAATTTATCCAAAGGTGTGACAAGAACTAATAAAAAAACTACGATAATGAGAGACCAAACGTTAAACATAAACAGACACAAATAAAGACGTGTTGCACTCCGGGAGTGTCAGTAGAAGTGAAAACTTGAATATTAACTTTGTACGTTTTTGATATTTTGGCATAGTTAGAAAACAATTTTGCACGAATCGCTTTATGAGTACGAAAGTACCTACTATCATTTATGTGGTAGAATAAAACATTAATTTATTGTGCTATCGTACACAAACATGACAACACGAACATTCGTGCAAGCGCCCTGTGCCGTCTTACGAATTTTTGATCAGGTCACGTGTCAACGCGAGTTTAGAAGTTTTTACCCATTTCAAAAAAAGTGCGCAACGCCGCTAAGAAGTTTGCACTTTAAAAATGTTAAAGCAATAAAAAGTAGTATATTATTTCTATATTTGATGATGGGGTCATCATATCTCTACGCCAAAAAGTAAATCGCTCCGCCTATTACTTTAAATTGCTTCTATATCCACAGAGCTCCGACAACAGTCCTGCAATCATAGAATAGGACAAACATTCCGTGCGCAGACATAAATCAAAAACTTTATAAAAGTGTGCGTCGCTTATAAACAGAATATTACCGGATCCCGACGTCGTCTTGCATGCAAAAAGGCCATAAGCACAGACAATGCGGTATCTAATACGAAAACTTGGCCATTACCAACTATATATTAACTAAATTGTAAAATCATTAAAGCACCGAAGTTCTTGCATTTTTGCCACAAACATTAAACTTCTTTGATTAGTTTTTGGACAAATGAGTCAAAATTAGTTGATAGGAATTGTTAAAACGTTTAGTGTTGTACTATCACAATGAAATGAGAATACTATTTTAAAACATTTATTTATTTACAAATACTTGTACTTTCTACAACATATTTTTTTATTTTTATAGTTTAGTCAACCGGTTTCGCTATACAACCGTCATCAGGTCTAGTTGTTATATAGCCTTGATGATGCTTGTATAGCAAAACCGGTTGGATAAATTATAAAAATAAAAATATATTGTGGAAAGTACAAGTGTTTGTGAATAAATAATTATTTCAAGAATAGAATTCCACCAAGAACCGACGATAAGAAGTATAGAAACTATTTCTTAATCACGAGAATTGGTGTCTTTTTTAACTCGTATCATCATAACACCATTGATCGGTGTTGTCATGTATAAATCCCATCTATACATATTTTCTTTTTGTCGCCCGACCCGGGAATCGAACCCGGGACCTTATGCAGTCAAGTCCAACAACTGAACCGCTAGACCACAGAGGCGACAGACAATATTTAGATTACTCTTAAATTTGGATTAAATCAATGGTGTGTCTAGGTGGCGTGAATGTTTCACTATCAGAAAATCCGTCTGCTTGTTTGCCTTCCACTGTCATAAAAAAACATCTAGAACCCTGTAGTAGTGAAACATTTGCATGCCTGCACTTCACACATTGTTTTTGTGTACCCTATCGCCGCGGTAACACATTTGTTTTATAAATGGAAATTTGGTGGCTACTAATTATCCAACAGTCGCACAATGCTGGAGCTGATCAATCTTAATTTGTTATTTACGTTGATTTTCATTGGTAATGTAATTAATCAATAATGAATCCAGTGTCCCCGACAGGCAATTGTGAATAACTGAAACCGCACACGCCATTGATCCTATAAATAGTGTTTTATGAATCTCGCTTCGTGATTGGTTATTTCTATGTCATAAATAGTGTATAAATAAATGAATGTCAAATAAGTGATGTTCATATTTCTAGTTACGTATAATGTAAAGAACGGCCTAAATTTTATTTTAATATACAATTCTATTTACCCGCGACTTAGAATACGACCTAGAATATTTTTATACAAACTTTACGGGATTCCTTTAATTGATCTTTAGGGATTGATTACCAGGATGGCGATAGGCTTTCCACCTATCACATTGTAGGACTTAGTGTCTTCGTCTAGTTGTGGGTGCCTTGGCAATACCTCTTCGTGGATATGGGCGTGAAGATACTTTTTTTTTTAACACCATCGATTTTACTGCTGCGTCGCTAGGATATGGCCCTGTTTTAAGATCACTTATACAATGCTATTAAATCCTCCAAATAGGAATACAGCCATAGCAAGCACTAATCCGGGTGATCTACTCATACCACTCCACCACCTGATTTTGACACACATGAAAAAAAAAACGACGGCTTGCACTCTTGGAGTGCCGGCAGAAATGGAAACTAGAATGTTAACGTTGTGCATTTTTAACATTTTGGACTGGTTATGGAATAATTTTGCACGAATTGCTTTAATTACCAGTATGAAAGTACTATCATTAATGTGGTAGAATACGATATTCATTTATTGCGCTATCGTATACAAACATGACAACACGAACATTAGCGCAAGGGCTCTGCGCCATCTTATTCTCGCAAGCACTCTGTGCCGTCATACGAATTTTTGATCGGGTCACGTGTCCTGACGCGAGTTTAGAAGTTTTAACCCATTCCAAAAAAAGTGCGCAACGCCGCTAAGGAAGTTTTCACGTCAAAAAACTACCAATCAGCTGGCTTAAATAATAAGGTAACTTATTAGTTGATTCGTTTGTCCCTAGTATTGTGAAGAGTTTTACCATATTACGACTGCAATCATAAATTCATAGCTTGCCATTTGCTTGCTTGCTCGACTTCTTATTTGGAGGGCAATATCATTTGAAGGCAGGCAAACTGCGAAAACCCGACATAAATTTCATGACCATATCGCGATTTGATACTTCTTTTTTTTTAAAGATAGCTCATGATTTTGAGTTAGTTTATTACAAATTTGATCAATAAAATGCCTCTATAACAAGAGGTATATCAAAAGTTATGCATTACTAAGTACTAGTGGTCGCCCATTGGTCGAAATTCGACCATGATAAATTTTAATATTTTGTAGATAAGAACGCCATTATCATTTCTTAAGACCAACTACTTTGTTTCCTAAATAGAAAGTGCGCCATCTGTGATCTTTTGTCGTTACCATCAATATATTTGTTTGTGTGTGTCAAATGCATAGTAGTGTGGGTAATGTTTTATTTATTGATTTAATGTACTTTATAAGCATTATTATTGAAAAATATAAGCGTTCTGCATTTATCCTACACAGAAACTATAGGTGTGCCAAATTTCATGCTCCTCCGTTTGCGCAATTTTCGTAAAAAGGGGTCCAAAGTTTTGGCATCACGTATTAATATTTAGATAACTCAAAAACCTCTAGTCGGATTGCATTCAACTTGTGTCGTCTCGGTATGTCAAGATTGATCAAATTCATAATGGATAACCATAGAATCATGACCTACCTTTAAAAAAAAACAGAATCTGCTAATATTGTCCGCATAATCGTGTTACAAACATACAACGAGTCGAGTTGATAACCTCTACTTTTTGCAGTTGGTTGAAAAGCGGGTAAACTTTCTCAAGCAACATTAGGTGCAAGTTTGGTCTTTGTAGATCTAAGTGTATTTTGTTTCTTTCAATATTACGTTGTAAGTTTGGTCTTTGTAGGTCTAAGGCCCACTTGCACACTCCTGGGTTACATATTTAACTCTAGGTTTGCTTCTAACATAGGACTAATTCAATATACATTTGACAGTTTAACCCGTTATGTTTATTAACCCAGGAATGTGCAAGTGGCCCTAAGTGTATTTTGTTTCTTTCAATATCACGTTGTAAAAGTCTTAGGATAGGTTAATTAGATACTATTGTATAAATACATAATCAAGCCAAATCCTTTGCGAGGTAGGCCGCAACACTCCACGTTTATTACTCTTTCATACAAATGCGCTAATAATATATTGATGCAATAAGAAACGAATATATAATAGAAACTTAGATACTTAAATAATTATGCTCCGCCTTTTTCTTGCCAGTAGCTTACCTGTAACAAAATAATTTAACGTTAATAAATTATTATATTAATATTCTATCCACGTTATTTAAAATGTATTTTATCCGAGTTTCTAAATCAAATGAAAGTTTTGATTTAGTATACACACACGCCCATATCCTCGAATAGTCAGGCAGAGGCACAACCAGGGCCTCCACGACTAGTCGAAGACACTAAGACCCACAATGTCATAATTGCAATCCTATATTGCCTTACGAATAGCCCAAAGTCATTTTCATTAGAAAATTGAAAATACACATTTTTGTTGCCTGATCCGGGATTGAACCTTGAACGTCAAGATGTCGAGTCCAACGCTCGATCGCTGGACTACAGAGGCGATCTCGAACTAGTCTAATGAAAGATAAATCTTTCATTATTCTAGTTTTTAGTGTTGCTACGGGTTTTTGCACTTATATGACATTTTAACAAATTTAAAGGAATAAAAAAATCACTGATATAAAATAAAAATAAAAATAAAATAAACTTATAGTTGTACAATGAAGGTTGTTGTAAATATTGTCGTATTTCATATTTTCATGTAGATTTACATACAAGACCCTAAAAATTCGGTTATAAGATAACATTGCACTTGAAGCGTAGTGTAATTTGATCAGAAATATTAATTTGGTATTATGTACTATCCCGCATTTTACCCGCGTGCTATATTACGCAAAATCTTTAGATATATAATTCTAGTGTTCGTGTGTTTGTCACTGAACTCCTTCTAGACGACTGGACCGATGTTGATGAAACTTTTTGTGAGTGTTCTAGGGAGTTCGAGAATGATTTAGATTCACAATTAGGTCTCCTGGAAAATGATTTTTTTAAATTATTTTTTTAATAACAAGTAGTTGTTGATTTTGGAATGTTTCACATCGGGTCCGACAGACTGCGCTACTGTCGAAGCATTAATGTCAAGCGATACGAAGTATACTGGGTCAGCTAATCTTTGTATATACTTAATTGTAGTCTTTGTGTTAGTCTGGAATATAAAATATACTAATGTAAAATTCATCTTAATCCATTCGTAGTTTTTTTGAAAGAATAACAAAAATCCAAGTATCTTTACAAAAGCATTTATTCTATTGGCATGAAGTATTGTTATTTATTAAAACAGCTCTAATATCTTAAACATCTATAACGCCCAGCATAAAAACTAATTGTAATGTGGGTGTCACTAATCTATACATATAATAAATCTGTAGAAGGGTCAATTATGTACATTGAAAATATTGAAAAAATAAATAACAGGGGGTGTTACTGGATTGATACCAAACCCAAATATGTGATTAATAAAATTTTTGTTTGTCTGTCTATCTGTCTGTATCTTCAGGCATCACATGAAAACTAACTGTTCGATTTCAATGAAACTTGGTATAATTATACCTTATTATCCTGGGCATAAAATGGGATACTTTTTATCTTGAAAAAATACGTAGAAAAAAAATAAATCTTAATTTTTCAGTTTTATCACGCAAAGACCGACATCCGCGAGGACGGAGTCGCGGGCGGAAGCTAGTGTAAAATAAAAGAACGATTAGCAATTACGGAAACAGCCAGAAATAAAGCAACCACAACCTAAACTCCATATTTTGTTGATTGTTCTTGCTTGTTAGAGAAATTCATAGAAAAGCTTTTAACTTCACCACATAGAATGAAACAAAAGTATCTTTCCGCTGTTTGTTCCTATATAAGCTTAGATATTCAGAACTACGCAACGGAGTTTGATGTGGTTTTTTAATAGAGCGATTCAAGGGGAATGTTTGTATGCATAATAACATAGAAATTTGAACATTTATGCAAAGCTGGGAAGGGTTGCTAGTTTATAATAATTTCAATGCATAAAACTGTAAAAACCTATAGTACTAGTATTTAAATTATATATATGTATACAGGTACATATATATGATTTTTTATGGTCTTGGAAGGCAAACAAGCAGACGGATTTCCTGATGGTAAGAAATTCACGCCGCCTAGAGACACCAATGGTGGTAATGGTGCGTTGCCAATCTGAGGCTTGGATGTTAGGCCTCGAGCAAAAGTAAGTTTACCCGCTACCTCACCCTCCGAACCGAAACACGTCATGACGTTATGGCGGCAGGAATAGGTAAGGCGGTGGTACCAATCCGGGTGAGTCGCTACAAAACTCTACCACTTAATCAGATGTCACGGTGCTAGTGACGGTAAGCCTATGCTTGCCTTTTACGAGCTGCCTGGCACAGGAAGGTAGATGGTCTATTCTGCAAAGGAGCCCGGACCAACACGAGGAATGGATACATTAGGATTTCCGAAGCTTGACAAATATAGCCGAAGTGCATAGTTTAAGCAGTACTACTAAAATTCGATTTCAATAAGTAATTGATCTGTATAGATAAAAAATAATTTACTCTATATCCGATAGAATCCCTTTTTAAAGATCCAGACTCGGTTGCAATGACACTACTTCGGAAATACGCTCTTGAAAAAAAAAAGTTTCAAAAATCAGTTCCGAAATGATGGAGAAGTCCGTAAAACACTATACCGAACATCAATACTAATCCAAAATCGATTAACATATAAAAAATAGGAGTCAAAAACATTACCTCATTTTTAAAGTAGGTTAAAAGGTCTGGCCAGCTCTTAACCTATTTATAATGTATGCAAAGACAAATACACGGTTGAATATTCTACGTCAACAAAGCGTTTGCATAAAGACAGATCCATATGCAGTGACACTTGTGCAACATTATTCCATGTGCCGGGTGTCATTAGGGACACGCTATTTAGGAGTTAGCGACAGACCGATCCATCAATACGATACTTTCCTATTAATCGCATTTGGTCATTGAGCTCTGGGTAATAGAAATGGTTGAGTTTATGGTAGGGACAATCATTTTGACCGTTAGTAGAAAAACCTAGAATATGGGCTACATTTAAAGAACGAAAAATAAAAGAAAGGCAATATTCATATTAATGATTCCAATATGATTAACTCAGTATATTGACCACCTCGTTGGTCGAGTGGCGTACACGCCCAACTACACTGACTAAACGCGAGGCTCGGGTTCGATTCCTAACGGGGGCAGACATTTGTGTGATGAAAATATAGGTGTCTGCATTTCCGGGTCTGTGTGTTTATTAAATTTATTCTGGTATTTATTTAAGTCTTTCCATGTACTAGTATCGTCGACTAACACCTATAACACAAGCATATAATGTATATACAAGCATATAATATATATGACAAGAAAAACCTAAACACTCATTAAACTAAAATAATTGACAATAATGAACTACAAATAATAAAGAGTATTGACACGAGTCCATAAATGTACTAATTATTGAGGCATTATAAACGTCAATACAGGGGGGTTACCATAAGCTCTTAAAACAGTATTATTTCAATAATACTAATTGTCATCGGAGAAAGACAACCTTATGACGTATATCATAAAGTTGCTTATAAAGACGGACATTTAGCAAGATGGAAATAATACTGTTAAAAGCGTTCATGGTAAGGCCCCTGGTTTTTGCTATTGCTAAATATATAATGATAATATATTAATAAATCAATAAAAAATGGAGCATATTATGAAGAATATGAAGTACACGGTGGTTCGTTTACGCTTAATACAACCATTAGCTGACACTCAATACATGCAATCTTAATAACTCGTTCAACAAAAAAAACTTACAATATCTTTGCGTTTTCTAAACTTATTATTATTATTTTTAAAAAATTTAAGAGAATCGTGACGAGATATATTTATCCCATTTAATAAGCTATCTATCTGGGGATCACTAAGGCTGAATATATACTGAAGACATTTGTCAGTGAGACATGACACAAAGATATTATGAAATTTTAAGTATAACTCCAACTCCAAATCTTAAAGTACCCAAAATAGAAACTAATAAAACTGAATGATGGACTGAAAAATATAAATAACTAGCTGCGCCCAGCGGTTTCACCCGGTTTAACAACCAAATAATTTTAACTCAGTAAACCTTCAAAAAACTGACTTACATATCAAAACTAAAACATAGTAAAGTAAACAAAATTACGCATTATTAATCTAACTTAAAAATACATGTTAAGTCTTAGTGGGATTCAAATGGGACCAGAAACATACTCTTTAGAAAAAATCATCAAAATTTGTTCATCAAAGCTCTATATTCTAAACTGATTTCTAAAGTCTGTTTTTTTTGGAAAGGTAGGTGATTCCAATGTGATCCCATACAAATTTTTTAACACCATAATAATTAACATACATAAAAACTTATGCATTATTAAACAATTAGATAACCACTGGTGGGATATTGCTAAAATTATGAAGGATCATCTCTAAACTTATTGGCTATTTTTCGAAAAATTAAATATCAAATGGCATCGTGACAATGAAACAATAAGAGTCAATTTTTGCAGTTACTAGTCTTAATTTATTTGTAAATTAATTGAAATGAATACCAGAGCTGGCAAAGATCTGGGTAGTTATAAGTGCAGAAAAGGGTTGAAATAATTATAAATTTATATGTTGTATACTTTACCCTCATGACATGCGATAAAACTTAATTTGTAATGATAAAAATATGCTTGTATTGTCACACTAATTAAATAATAAATAAATATCCCTAGACAAGTTACACAAATTGAATCTAACCCCAAAGTAAGCAAATTATTTGCTTGTGTTATGGGTGTTAAGTCAACGATACTAGTACATGGAAAGACTTAAATAAATAAAAGAATAAATTTAATAAACACACAGACCCGGAAATACACCTAAATTTTCATCACACAAATGTCTGCCCCCGTTGGGAATCGAACCCGAGCCTCGCGTTTAGTCAGTGTAGTTAGGCGAGTACGCTAGCCACTCGACCAACGAGGCTGTCAAATGTTTTATTATTTTTTAACATTATGTTTTACTTCAACAAATTGCATGAAATTATCAAACCTTAAAAATGCTATAAAAACGAAACCGGTTGGCGTGGAAAAACACAATGTATCTAAAACAGTGCAAGTGTATCCATAACTTGAATAATGAATGATTTCATTTGAATGCACCGCATATATTTTGAAAACGCACAATATAAGCGGTCCATATTTAACCGTTATCAAGTCCGCAGTAGGGTATTCATAGCCCGATGATTTACTCGCCGCTTATCCCACCTACTGCTGACTTATGGAGAATGGGGCAGACGCTCGCTAATGTCCCGTGCTCACTCTCATGAATAGGGATATCTATGATATAGTAGTATTTAACTGGAATCTATTTACTAAGATTACTGACATTCATTCAAACTAATATTCGTATTTCTGGTACAGTCTGTAACCTATTATTTCATTCATTTTGACCGCCTCGTTGGTCGAGTGGCTAGCGTACACGCCTAACTACACCGATCAACCGCGAGGCTCGGGTTCGATTCCCGTGGGGGGCAGGCATTTGTGTGATGAACATTTAGATGTCTGCATTTCCGGGTCTGGGTGTTTATTAAATTTATTCCGGTATCTATTTAAGTATTTCTATGTATTAGTATCGTTGACTAACACCCGTAACACAAGCACATAATTTGCATACTTTGGGGTTAGATTCAATTTGTGTAATTTGTCCAGGGAATTTGTCCAGGGATTCATGTATGTTTTTGTTTTCTTCTTTTCATATGATTGTAAATCGATTACTTAGCCCAACAACAATTCATGGATTTTGGTAGTTGTTTTTATCGAAATCTAGGCAACAATTATGGACAATTTTTAAATAAATATCGCTGGTTTTTTTCTAAAGTAAGTACATAATATCATGTCATCGCATTACATTTGAACGGATGGACGAATTTTTGTTATTAGTTTTTTGTTTTGTTAGTTATTGTAAGGAGAAGGTTTTCATGAAAAGAAAAGTGAAGAAAATTGCAGGTGAAATTAAAAAATGTACTCGTATTATATTTTTTTGGATTTTAACAGCTGTTAATGTCAAGCGATACGAAGTTCTCCGGGTCAACCAGCCGAATATAGTTGTATATGTACTGTACGAAGTTCGCCGGGTCAACCAGTCTAACATAATATTATTTAATAATTTGCGTGTTATTATTTTCAGAATTAGTTGAATTCCCTCTGTTGGTCCGGTCTCCTTTGCAGAATAGACCATCTGCCTTCCTGTGCCAGGCAGCTCGTAAAAGGCGAGCATAGGCTCACCGTCACTAGCACCGTGACATCTGACAAGGTGGTAGAGTTT
This sequence comes from Calephelis nemesis, assembly GCA_002245505.1. Classification (NCBI taxonomy): domain Eukaryota; kingdom Metazoa; phylum Arthropoda; class Insecta; order Lepidoptera; family Riodinidae; genus Calephelis; species Calephelis nemesis. Next base: position 286,716 of record NJDD01001027.1, read on the forward strand.
CGCAGCAACTCACCCGGATTGGTACCACCGCTTTACCTATTCCTGCCGCCATAACGTCATGGCGTGTTCCGGTTCAAAGGGTAAGGTAATATAACTTTTGCTCGAGGTCTAACATCCCGGCCTCAGGTTGGCAACGCACCATTATCGCAGTTGGTGCCTATAGGCGGCATGCATTTCTTACCATCAGGAAATCCGTCTGCTTGTTTGCTTCCAGTATAATAAAAAATGTGTGATTATGTTTCAACATTTTAAACTTATTCATTTTCAGTCTAACAATTATATTATTTTTTATCAGTTTTTCAATGTGATTAATCTTGTGAAAGTAATTTATTATCGTATATTTTAGGTAGGTGTATGAAAAGTTGTGTTTAAATACACGAAAATAATTCATTATTATAATAACGTTAACTTCTAAGCACGAGATGCTGTAATATGTAAACTGGTAAACTTAACACTACACATGCTCTTATAACCTCGTATCACGAAGTATGCTCTCAATAAACTCCGAAACTTTGCGAAAGATTTTGATCAAATTTAACTTGAAAGAAGTACGTACCCAGTTTACTTTTTATCCCGATACCTCAAAGAATATTGGAAAACTAGATAACTTGCTTTTGCAGGCTTCTACCTTTAAATGTGAAAATAATAGCTTTATTTCCTAAAAAAGTTTACCATCTGAATAAAGTCTTGATGAGAATGACGATTTATCAAACGTTTACAAGCTTGTTAGTATTTCACAAAAGTCTATGAGTCTTATTAATAGACATGGACTAACAAAGGAGTAAAGTTGATATTATAGTCTGTATCGCATTGAAATAAAGACTATGAGACCGGGTTTAACCTTGGAGTACTTTACTCCACGTTTATTAATAAGACGGTCTATAAGACCCTACCCTATATAACCCTATATAAAGGTTTCAACCCTATTTAAGAACAAATAACTAAAAAACAAATATTTGTTTCTCGAATACCATACAAGCGGTACTAATGAGGAGTTTACATAATTCTAAAATGTTTTGCCTGACCAGAATGCCACAGCGCACTGAGATCCGGCAAAAAAGCTCTATGGAATAGTCAAGATTGCATTACTTTAACATAGAGCTTTGCTCATATAAAGTGTGACTAAATTAGATTTATTTTATGAATAAAGAGCTATACGCGTAATTATCCATTAAAGATAAATACGTATCTTTTCTCCAAATCTGTTACAAATTATTAACATCAGTTTATCCGTTTTGATTTAAAAAACAACAAACTTTCACAATTTTAAGATATCGGATATAATATAACGTCCCCTTTTGTATTAAAAACATAAAATTATTTGAGAACTAGCTTCCACCCCCGACTCCGTCCGCGCGGATGTCGGTCTTCGCGTGATTAAACTGAAAAATCAAGATTTATTTTTTTACGTATTTTTACAGGATAAAAAGTATACCATTTTATGCCCAGGATAATAAGGTATAATTATACCAAATTTCATCGAAATCGAACAGTTAGTTTTCACGTGATGCCTGAACATACAGACAGGCAGACAATTTTTTTTAATTACATATTTGGGTTTAGTATCGATCCAGTAACACCCCCTAATACTACTACTATTTTTACCCTACTATTTTTTCAATATATTCAATGTACAGAATTGACCCTTCTACAGATTTATTACAAAGTAAAGTAAAGTTTTTGATCACATATTTGGGTTTAGTATCTATCCAGTAACACACCCTACTACTTATTTTTTAATATTTTCAGTGTACAGAATTGACCCTTCTACAGATTTATTATACATAATAGGTAAAAAGGCATAAATCAATTACAATGTGGTTAAATATTTCAAATCATTACAAGAATTTTGTTTCAAGAAGTTGTTACATAGCCCTGATGATGCTTAAATAGCGAAACCGGTTGGCTAAATCATAAAAATAAAAAATAATAAAATATATTGTGGAAAGTACAAGTGTTTCTAAATAAATTGCATCATTAAAAAGAAAATTTCCATCTCCATAAAAAAGTAAAATGTTTCAGAATAAAAAGGAATAGACCCGATTATTTCCGGATCCAAATTCGTATAGATTGCTCAGCATTGATTCGGATGATGCAGTCACAGACAGGTCATTATCATTACCGCCCGGAAGCCATTAATCACGTTGGTATTTCTCAGTTCCCTCCATCCCTTCGTACCTGGACGCACTCGTGCATCCACCCTTCCCTTATCAGTTTCGATGTACCGAGTCGCGAAAACAGGGCGGAACTAGATACATCGGAAATTGTATTTTAAAGGTATGTCACGTTTGCGTGGAAAACTTTTATGGTGTGTTTTGAGTATATTAGATATCTTGTATCGTTTTCCTTTGTTAGCGATATAAAGAGAACCTTTACATTCTATTATTTTGTAAGTATAACGTTGGAGTTTGAAACGTTTTCGTCGACTTGTCGAATGGTGGAGAATTTCAGAGGGCTGAATTATTCATTTTCGTGTAGTCGTGTAGTAGTGTAGTAGTATAAATAAAACTAGGTAACTCTGCGATAGACTGAATAAGGTTTCCTTTTTCTACCACCATAACATTATCGTTTACTATAGCTATGTTTCAGTTTGTGGTTTCGCTTGATAAATTTCCTTACTCAAGATTTTTAAGGCGTCATAAAGTAATGGCTTTTCTGGTGGTAAGAGATATCCATGGCCTTTATACACCGTAAAATATGTTGTAGGCGTAGATACGTCGCTATCTTGTGATAAAAGATAACATCAATAAGATAAGTAACAAGTAATAGGTCTTGGATAAGTAATATTTTAAGCATACATAGGTCACATTAGCTTCTCACCTCCTGGTAAGACAGAGAATATGAGACAGAGATATATTGAGATCAGTATTGAGGACAAACGAAACAAGGAGAAAGAAGAGTATTGTATAACTAGGTTGTGTTTTAAAACTGATTTTTTTCTTTTTTATGATATTGGAAGGCAAACAATCAAGAAGTCAGGATGTTAGGCCTCGCGCAAAAGTAAGTTTACCGGTTACCTTACTTTACAAACCGAAACACGTCAACGGCAAGCACTGACATAATGGCGGCAGGAGTAGGTAAAGCGGTGGTGCTAATCAGGGCGAATCGCTGCGAAACTTGACCACCTAGTCAGATATCACGGCGTTAGCAACAGTAACCTATGCATGTCTTTTACGAGCTGCCTTGCAGGAAAGTAGATGGTCTATTTTGCAAATGAGCCCGGGGAAAATCATGATCTTTTGTGTCACTTATTCTTACTGTTCTTAAATCAAAGTAACCCACGTAAACTTTCCGTATCTATTAACGGCTAAAATTAATAATCAATCCAAAACTTGCTATCCAAAGATTGATGTTTTGATCCATTTTTGTGTCATCGCTTGCCAATAACATATCTGTGGACAGGATAAATATGGCAATTAGATATAGGGATAACCCGGCGGATACGCAGCTATCTAGATTGCTTAAAATCCATCTTTAGAGATACATTATTAACATTGGCCGTAAATCTGAAACAAATACAAATTTCAAGTCATCATTTGACCGCACATGAATACGGCCCTCACTGTTAACCATCCACCTATTCCACTAATGCGTTGCAGAGCATTGATATTCAGAATACGTTTTGATTCGATCCACGATGAGCCCAGTTATTAAATCAGTTGGATAAATATGAGACACCTGTGTTCAGAAATGGATCGCATATATGAAAATCAACAGTGATTTGCATAATTCATTCTTGATGTGTCGGTTTTTATCGCCGAATTATTCATTCATTCATTCCTTTGTTGTTATAGTTTGATTACGATGGCTTAATTGTGAAATATTTTCATCATGACTGCTACAATTTTTATTTTTATTTAATAATTTGCTCGGTTGACATGAACTTCAGCTAAGTGCATGTTAAATGATTTGCAAAGCATTTTGTGACCGCGTTGTTTCGTAAGATTGAGATGTCTTACGTCTTCTTTTAAACAAAAAAAAAATGTGTGTGTACTTATATACACGCGTTAGAAGTTATACTTCTTCGGCGTAATAATATAAGAATCTTTTTAAAAATTTTACCTTTTGCCTTATTTTACATTTGTAGACAAAATGACACTAACCATAGAAATAAAGAAATATTGTGAATACAGTTGCCAGTTCTCACGCAAACATACGTAGATGTCCTTACTTTTACTTTGTTGGTACTTTTTTTTTATAAACTAAAATGTTATCTATAGCTAACTTCATCATGTCGGTTTTTCGTGACGGTGTGCGCACGCATCGTAAAAATTTACCCTCATCATTTTTTCCTAACGCGCCAAAAGAAGTATATATAACTTCAACAAAAAAAAATGAAATTGTGTACTTTCTTTTGCCTAACAAAGATGACGTTGCTCGGGATCAGATATGAGCCCAGTTGGAGATAGGTTTGTAAACTATCACTTTGTGGGACTTAGTGTCTTCAGCTAGTCCCAGGTGCGCTGGTTGTGCCTCTGTGAACATTTTCGCGTGAATGGGCGAGAATATACTCTCTCACCGTAGACAAATATATCTACTAGGTCTCTAACAAATTTTCTTTCCAAAACAGAGACGTTTCTCAATCTGTCAATCCTTAATATTTTTGTTCGTGTAAGTTTTATCGTTTTACGTTATATAGTTAATAATTAAGGTATTATATTATACATGTTATTTTGTGGTACCTGAAAACTTCGCCCTTGATGGCCTAAAGGTATCTTGGTTTGAATGTACAATCAACTAAAATATATTAATGATTAAGTTAATTTTCATGTCAATGTTTCTCTTTTTTTTTATTTTGGACCAAGAAGAGGAAGTTGTTAATTTTTTCTACGTTATATTTTATGCGACTACTCCGGCAATTATGAATGATTTTTTTCATTTCATTAGATAGCTCACGATATAGAAAGAGTTCTGTATAAATTTGATCAAGATTTGACAAGCAGTTTTTAGGTTACATCTAATAAAGTTATATCTAAATGTGTTTTGAGTATTTAGATCCATATCGGTAATGAAATTAAAGCAATTTTTGCAGTTTTTCTACCCTTAAGCTATAGATTTATAACTTCAAGACCATTTGCACGCTCTTAGGTTAAATATTTAATTTTGAGCTTCTTTACTAGTTTCTTTCTTTTCTTCATATTTAATAGTATAACTCATTAATAAATTTTACCCAGCAATTTGCAAGCGGCCTTTAACATTTTAATGTTGTTAAAATATGTGTGTGTTTTTCTCTTTTATTATGTTAGTTAATATAAGTGTTCTGTTTTTCTTTTGTAGTGTTGACCACCTCGTTGGTCGAGTGGCTAGCGTACACGCCTAACTACAAAGACCAACCGCGAGGCTCGGGTTCGATTCCCAGCGGGGGCAGGCATTTTTGTGATGAACATTTAGATGTCTACATTTCCGGGTCTGGGTGTTTATTAAATTTATTCTAGTATCTAGTTAAGTATTTCTATGTATTAGAATCGTTGACTAGTACCCATAACACAAGCATATAATTTGCTTACTTTGGGGTTAGATTCAATTTGTGTAACTTCAGGAATATTTAAATTTAGTACTCATTTTAAATTTTAAATCGCCTCTGTGGTCTAGCGGTCCGAGTGTTGGACTTGACTGCATGAGGTCTCGGGTTCGAAACCCGGGTCGACCACCAAAAAATTTTGGTGGTCGATTTGATTGGATTTTTCCGATTTTCTAATAAAAAAATGTTGGCCGGGATTGGAAACGTGCCCGGTTGGCGATAGGCTTGCAACTTATCACATTGTGGGACTTAGTGTCTTCGGCTGGTTGTGGGTGCCCTGGTTATGCCTCTGCCTACTTCTTCGGGGATATGGGCGTGAAGATACTTTTTTTTTCTTATTTTAAATGTAAACTA
>NJDD01001027.1:292766-303618 GCA_002245505.1 Calephelis nemesis
TAGCACTTGCCCTGTGCGTGCATGTGCATGTTGCTTATTTTAAATGTAAACTAACTCAAAGCTGTATTTCCTACCACCTGTACCTTTGTAACGATAAATTATTACAAGTCAGCATTAAGAAATAACTGGTAACATTTCCCGAATATTATATCCGAAGACAATAGCCGGGATAAACGCAGGAATCCCACAATATGTACATATATCAAACGATAATAGCCGCTTCTATGTAATTAAGTTGGTCCAATCGGACATGGTTATTACGTTGCCGTGATTTAAGATAATGTAATTAAGATATACATCACCAATTGATTCATTAGGATTCAATTATTGTCTTTAATCTTTAGACAACGAAACTATGGAAGAAGATTTAATTTTATAAATTAAATGTTTGAATAAAGATGAGTTGAATGAGATTGGACTGCAGAATACTATTTACGTATTTTTAGAACTAATATTGTTTGTTTGGAAGGTATATCTGTTAATGTGTTTGTTTGTTCATGTGTTATTTAATCATAAAGAAACTTACTAGATGTGTTTCGCTCTTCGTTATTCGGGATATCGGATATTTTTTGACCCACTGCGTATACACAGTTATAGTTTTTTTAAACTTGTTGTCTTACTTTTGACACACAATTTCGCTCAATAGCTAATTTCAACTTATTTCAAAAGGTTACCTATCTAACTTTTTTCATTACTAAATAGCTGAGCCGATAGAGTTTGTCTTATTTTTTCATATTATCCTTCTCCTGAGCATACATAACACAAAAAATATTATTAAAATCGGTTCATCCGCTTACACGTGAAGCGACGATCAAGGATGATGGAGATTATTTTTTAACTAGTATATACCTGACTTAGTCTTTTATATGTTTGTTACCCTAACACTCGGACAATCACAAACCAATGATTATTTTTTAAAGATAGGTTATGATTTCGATGTAGTCCCTTGTTGAATTTACCATGATCCGATTAGTGGTGATTGTGGTCATTGGTGAGGTTTTCAACATAGAAAAAAATATGCAATATTTATCACTACATAGTATAAAACAAAGTCGCTTTATCTTTCCCCATGTCCCGTTGTATGCTTAAATCTTTAAAACTACCCACCGGATTTTGATGAGGATTTATTAATAGATAAAGTAATGGAAGAGGAAGGTTTATACATATATTTTATAGCCGTACAAAACCGGGGCGGGCCTCTAGTTAAGTTTTAAACTGAAAACTGCTAGTAGGATGTTGATAAAATATATATAGGGCCATCTCGGAATTGTTTTCTGTCTTTCGAAAAAATAATATTGTCACATCGAGGTCTGGTTCCTAATGAAAAAGTAGTCAGTTATTGTGTTTGCGTCAGTATATTATAAACACGGTCTATATTTTGTATATCACTAGCTGTTGCCTTTGGCTTCGCCCATGTTTTCACAGGAACCCGTTGTGCGATCGGAACCAAAGGAGTCTATATTTTAATCCAGGTCACAATCAATCTGTGTTCCAAATTTCACACAAATCTGTTCAGTCGTTCGAACATGAAATAGTAACAAACATCCATACATACATACACTCAAACTTTCGCATTTATAACATTAGTAGGATTTTAGATACATTTCATTCACACCAATGAAATTTACATTCCTTCGAAAAACATTACCTTTTTTTCTCAATCAGGTACAATTTTATTTTCCCAAAGTTATCTGTTACAGACATTTCTAAGCAACAAGAGAAGGGAAAAGGGTGAGAAGGGTTCCGTTAAACCGCGAAGATATTGGCTGATATCGACAAAACGCCTTCAAACTTGTACACATCATCTTTATTCCATAACTTGTTAACGACTATATAAAACTTCACGAAATACACACGTCGCGGAGGATTTCCGTCACATCATTATGATGTTCCACATTAGGCAGTTCATCTGTGATATTTTCACTGTACTCGCCTCTTACAAGACGCGAACCAACACGGGGATACATCCTACTAATATTATAAATGCGAAAGTTTGTATGTTTGTTTGTTACACCTTTACATATAAACAGATTGACCTAAAACTTGAAATTTGTTACACATAGGGTGGGTAACTTGGATTATCTTAAAGAATAGTTATTATCACAAAAATGTTTCTGTATGACCATTGACCATGCGAGGTGACAGCTAGTAATTATTATTACTTTTTAATAATAGCAGGTCTCACAGAGCCATAATTATAATTTCACTTGTTAACTGCAAGTCGGTAGAAAATAGCACTTGTTTTTCCGTTTAAATAAAAATTTAAGATAGAAACTAACCTATCATTATGTTAACAGAAAAAAATCATACAACATCTATATGTACTGTGTATAGTCTACTTCTATGTATAGTATACTAATTGTATTATATATCATCTATACATATAATAAATCTGTAGAAGGGATAATCCTGTACATTGAAAATATTGAACAAATAAATAGCAGGGGGTGTTACTGGATCGATACCAAACCCAAATATGTGATTAATAAAATTTTTGTTTGTCTGTCTATCTGTCTGTATGTTCAGGCATCACATGAAAACTAACTGTTCGATTTCGATGAAACTTGGTATAATTATACATTATTATTATTCTGGGCATAAAATGGGATACTTTTTATCTTGAAAAAATACGTAGAAAAAAAATAAATCTTAATTTTTCAGTTTTATCACGCGTAGACCGACATCCGCTCGGACGGAGTCGCGGGCGGAAGCTAGTACTTTAATAAAAATAGTGTAAAATTGTATGTAATTCTTGGAGTATAACAAATTATGTTCGTTCATTTCTGCATTCGAAACGAAATATACATGAAAAGGGCCAAAATTTTTTCGTAAAGGAAAAATATACTCTATGAATGCTGTATAGTGTAAAGCACAGAGTAACACTTTACTTGACTGCTACAAAAATAAACAGAAACATTAAGTATAAAAATGTTTGAGGTGTGTTAATAGAAGTGTGACAGACAGTGTAATATTTTGATTTACGTACATATCTATATATATAAAAATCAATTGCTGTTCGTTAGTCTCGCTAAAACTCGAGAACGGCTGAACCGATTTCACTAATTTTGGTTTTGAATTATTTGTTCAAGTCCAGGGAAGGTTTAAAAGATAAAAAAAGGAAAAAAAATGCGAGAAAACTAAGAGAAACAAAATTTTACTTTTTCCTATACGAACTAAACGGGTAGAACGAAGTTCGCCGGGACAGCTAGTCTATGTATAAAAATGAATCCCCAATTCGCTGGACTATCGCATCACAATTGAAGGGATGAACTAATATTGCTAAACCAGTTTTGGTTGTATTGGTATTTGTCAGGAGAAGAATCATATACAGAAAAAACCGGGAATCATGCAGTGAAAATAAGAAACAATACTTTAATTTTTCCCATAAACAAACTGTTAGTAATTACAAGCATTACGAAGTTCACCGGGTTGGCTAGTTTATCGATAAAAATCTATGTTGAATAGGCCTACAAATTTCGTAGATTCACAGGTAAATAAACCAGCTCAATATCAGTGCGGGGTATAATAGTATTTGTTATGACCTCATGGATACACGTTTCATCGCCACCCGTAATAATATGGGTGCGGTGACCGATAACATCTTTCATGGGGAGTTCATAGTAGAAGGGAATCCATACCGCGTGCTATGAATATTTGAATACTTATCGTGTGCATTTTGCTGGAACACTTGGTTAATTAAAATAGTTCTGGTTTTGATGGGTTGAAAAGCATAAGGGTTTGTAGGTTAACTCTTATCGTATTATTAGTAAACATATATTAAAGTACTCCAAGGTTTAAGTTATTTAAGACAAATGTGTAATTAGTCTACGATAGAAATTGTGGGACAAATATGTCACTTTATGTTTCTCTCTGTATGAATGTAATGACCCTGTCCACAAATGGCGTAGTACGCGCGTAGGCCTACGCAGCATGAGGCGCGTACACGAGATACTTAAGCTACATGGAACCCGTCCAGATGTTGTATTGTGTGTCCCGATTCTCAAATGAAACGCTTGCAATAAGGAAGATAGGCAACTCGTTTGTACTGCGTCTTGAATTACGCGCGTGTACTTAGCGTGTGGACGTATTAAGTTCAAAATGGAGCGTTATAACTTGAAAAAAGTTAAAATATAGTAGACATTGAGAAGAATAATTATTGATAATAGACTATAAAATAGGTATTTGATATTAATAGGTATTGTATTGTAAAAAAATAGAAAACGGAATTTGTAGAACTTGATTCACGCTAAGTCGTTGACTTTATCCTTGTTTAAACTTTAAGATATTTCCACCGGAGACATAAAAGCCACAACATAATTCAAGTCAACAGACAGGGAGTTCAAGTCCCTCTCTACAAGCGTAAAACGCGGTATTTTTACGCAATATAAATTGCTTAATGAGAGTGGATACGCACGGGAAACACTCTTTGTGGACAAGCTGTTACAGTCATGTTGTTACAGATATTCCTGATTGTGGCTACTCGAAACTAGTTAAGGTACAAGTAAGAAATATAACAATTTACACTTAAATAGTTTTTACGTGCACTTCGTCTACCTATACACTAGCTATCTTATTAATAAACACGGAGTAAAGTACGTACTCCAAGGTTCAACCTCGCATTACTGTCTTTATTATAAAGTAAAACAGACTGTAATATCAACTTGATTTTATTCCTACCTTAGACCTTGTTTATTAATAACACGGTAACACTCGTAATAATCAAAGACTAAAGTATTCCAAGGATTAAGTTGTCGCCTTTATGGTGGTCCGACGCTGGTGATATGATTGCCACCAAAGGACTAAGTACCATCGGCTCTTCGTGGGTGTCCCAATTTCACCTCTGAATACGTCTTTGGCTACACGGGTGTAACACTTTTATTATATAATAGAGTAAAAAGCATGTGCAAAATATCGGTTGCAAATTTTTACTTTCGTTTTGCAATTCATTGACCGCTGCATCGAAAATCTCGGATCAGGCGGAGGCTGTTATCGGCTTATCTCATAGGTTTTACATACACAAAATACAAGTTTCGGCTTTTGGCTAAATATTTCGTGAGAAAGGAATTTCACATGTTTATACGTGAACTATTGAAAAGTAATACTTTCAATCAAATACTTTAGGGTATAAAATTTTGGCATAGAATAAAAGAAAGAATGAGAATTCATATATACATAAATAAACTCAGTAAACCTGCAAAAACAGCCTCCAAGTATTTTTTTTAATGTGGTGATTTGATAATTGTTTTTTCGAAAGATAGTAAATGGTTTCTTAAACAAAATGTTTATGTATGTTACTTTATGGATTGGGTACACAAATATAAAGTCGGTAGCTTTATTTTTATGTACCCACTGTATGGTTATAATTTTATTATACGTAGTCTAGGTTACTATGAGTAGTCAATCCTATTAATATTATAAATGCGAAAGTTTGTATGTATGGATGTATGGATGTTTGTTACTCTTTCACGCAAAAACTACAAAGCCGATTACGATGAAATTTGGTATGTAGGTAGCTGAAGACCCAGAACAACATATAGGCTACTTTTTATCCCGGAGTTCCCGCGGGATTGGGACTTACGCGGGTGAAACCGCGGGGCGCAGCTAGTTATCAATAAAATCTTAGAAAGCAATTCGACCTGCCCCACTGGAGTTATTTTGTTCCATTGTAAGAAGTTATTTCAAAGCAGATAATCTCCAACGATTCCAAGTTCCGATGTTGCTTGAATCTTCAAGATTAACCCTGTATGGTCTACGACTGTACATCCTATTAATATTATAAATGCGAAAGTTTGTATGTATGGATGTATGGATGTTTGTTACTCTTTCACGCAAAAACTACAAAGCCGATTACGATGAAATTTGGTATGTAGGTAGCTGAAGACCCAGAATAACATATAGGCTACTTTTTATCCCGGAGTTCCCGCGGGATTGGGACTTACGCGGGGGAAACCGCGGGGCGCAGCTAGTATGTCAATAAGTCAATAATATAATCTGTTTAAATTATAAATATTGTTAAGTTTATTTTGTGATGTAGGTAATTATTTGTATATGGATAACTTTATTTAGGTAAGTAACATTGACGTGTTTTAAGAGTAAGATACCTTACCTACAAAATAAAAATAATTTGAATTTGAACTAAATCAGTCCTATTTATGTTTTGTCAACTTCCTATGAGTAGTTTTTTGATTTCACAATATAAAAAAAACACGGATTTGTTAAAACCCTTATAACTTGAGGTGCTAAAAACAATTAAAACTCGACTAATACATAATGAGAGATGAATAATCTGCTTAAAATTAAATACCTATATCTATACATATAATAAACATGTAGAAGGGTCAACACCAAATCGGACTGGATCAACACCAAACCCAAATATGTGATTAAAAAAATTTTGTCTGTCTGTATTTTCAGGCATCACGTGAAAACTAACGGTTCGATTTCGATGAAACTTGGTATAATTATACCTTATTATCCTGGGCATAAAATGGAATACGTTTTATCCTGGAAAAATACGTAGAAAAAAATCTTAATTTTTCAGTTTTATCACGCGAAGACCGACATCCGCGCGGACGGAGTCGCCGGCGGAAGCTAGTAATATATAATCGTGTTCATTACGCTATATTAAACTCAAAAACGGCTATACCGATTAAGCAAAACAATGATGGGTAGGTTAGAACTGGGAGAAAGACATAGGGTACATTTAATCCCATACAACAGCAAGGAAACTAGGAAAAACAATATTTTAGTTTTATACGAACCATACGAACAGAACGGACGGAACTAACTAAGGGGGTGAAGTGGGGTTTGAAACTTTGTAAGAAAGTCCTTATTAATGGACTATTGATAAAAATAAATAAATACGTTAATAACCAGGACAAAATTACATACAGTTTTCAATTCAACTTCATTTCAATAAATGTATTAACTGCTACGCGATCAAAGCCGCGAATAACAGCTGGTATAAAATACATGTGACGTATAATTTACAACCTGACTCAAAACAAACCTTAAAAATAGGTTCTTAAACAAAGAACTCTTAACGCTCTCAAGCTTAACTAACAAAAGGCAAGCTTACGTTTACGCGCACGCACTCCTAAATTACGCGACAATTCGAATGGAAAATGAAATGCTTGCTTGCAAACCATTAAGCAATCTGAATTTAACACTCGTTTTTCGAGAAACTGCGGGATTTACGTCAGTCTTATTACGGGAAATTTTGCGTCAATTTACGAATTTTGTAACTGGTTTGATAAGAATATCTCTCTTGCTCTGGTTGTTTAATTTATTGTTTAACGTTGATTTATTTTTACTTGTGGTCGCCCGTTGGTCGAAATTCGACCATAATAAATTTCAATATCTTGTTGATAAGAACGCCGTCTTCATTTCTCAAGATCAATTACTTTGTTTCCAAACTTTTTAGTGCGCCATCTGTGATATTTTATCATTATCGTCAATATATTTGTTCATGTGTCAAATACATGGTAGTGTGGGTAATGTTTTATTTATTGTTTTATTGTACTTTGTAAGCATTTTTACTGAAAAATATTAGCGTTCTGCCCTTCTCCTACACATAAACTATAAGTGTGCCAAATTTTATGTTACTTCGTCCGAGCAATTTTCGTAGAAAGGGGTCCAAAGTTTTGGTATCACCTAATAATATATAGATACAAGAAAGCGCAACATAAACTAGAAGTTTTAGCATCAACACTCAACAGCCGACATCCAAAAAGGATAAGGTTTAATGTTGCTTTTTTACTTGCGTACATTGATTCTTGCGTAACTTCTAAAGTGATTTTAATTTTTTTTAATGAACGTACTGCCGTAGGGATTCCATTGCCACTAAATCTAGATCTGATGATGAAATCCTAGACACAAACCTATAGTAATGAAATGGAAGTAGATATTTTGAGGCATTTCTCTGCGTAAATTATTTTATGCCACAAGATGGTGAATAAACAAGAAAAGTCTTCAGATCCTAAAAGATAATAATTTTCGTCTATAGAAACCGATCACTATAGTCAAACTGTCAACGCAGCTTTACAATATTAAGTGTTTATTGGCGACGTATATAATTTGATGTCAGAAACTTCATCTAACTTTTATTTGAAAGCTATTAAATTACATCTTATTGTCTCACAGGCAGCCAAGCAAGTTTTTCATGGTATAAAATCAATAAGAGACACCGAAGATGTTAAGGCTATATCGCAATATGAGGCTGAAATTGATTAACTTTACCGCCATTTAATAAAAAGACTACATCAACTTTGTTGTGTGATGTCTATCGCCTCCGTGGTCTAGTGGTCTGTGTAAGGGCTAACAACATGATGCCCCGGGCTCGATACCTGGTACAGGTAACTAAAAGTTTGTGTTTAAATTTACCAAAAACAGCATTACAAAAGTGCCCATTTTTATGTTATAGTGATAAGTTTGACATATTGGAACTAAGTATCTCCGGTCAATCGTAGATACCCTGGTTGCACATCTACCTGCCTAGTGCCATGCTGCTATATGTAATTTATGGCGGTAGAAAAGACAGTCATTACGCACAAAACTTTCGAGTATGGCCCATTCCAGAAAGTCCCTTAAGGTTTTCTGGTAACGTGAAACGAAATATTTACGGACGTCAACAGAAAGGTCGTTTCGAACTATAAGCGTTAAAAACTTTTACGAGCAGGCCGGCTATTTAACGACTAGTCAAGTGCTATCCTACTAACCAACCGACGCACCTGAGACCAAGCTTTTCGATTTTCTTATTTTTATGTTATCATTTAACTAGTATATTAGTTATTTAATTCTCCTTTGGAAATGAATATCAGTGTATGAAGTAGCCTACATCCTTCTCCAAATTATAATTTATTTTACCCTTAAATTCATTGAAATCTGTTGCGCTGTTTTTACATAAATATGAAACATAATTTCTTTCATTAAATAGTAAATAAGCATGCGGTGCTTATTCATATTTATTTTACTTACTTATATATTTTATTTAATAATATCATTACCAATTATAATTGTTAAGTGAATCAAATAATGCAGCTGGTTTTCTGTATTCTTAATATTGTTAATACAGTAATAAAACTAATAATTCATACCTAATTTATTAAACACTTACTAAAGAAGATCGTATCTTCTGAAAAGCCCGCGGAGTTGATTTCGTCGGATCTTCTATTGCATTTCTCGTAACATCATATTATATTATTATGTCGTATATCATTATTATGTACTATATCGTAGTTTATAAAAATCATGTCACGCAGAAATACTATTTGTATGGTCCATGTAAACAAAGTTTTTATTGATTCTGATGGTAAGAGACAAATGTTACTTCTATGGCCTATTGTACAAACTCATTTTGCTTAACCCTTTAACGAGCGAGCACTGATGCCAAAATACTAATGTGGGGGTAGTAGGCATGGTAGAAGAAATGGATGAGAGGGTTGTACCAATCCGGGCGAGCGGCTGCTACCAACCAACGGCTACCAAGTTTCAATGACTATACTAAGGGAATATCAGACAATAGTAATAATACATTATTATCGATGGTGGCAGAACGCTGTGCACCAACTTCGCTGGGTAGGAATCCAGTGTCTTAACTATTTCTGCCACCAAAATGACTGTCATATTTCGATCCGGAGGGTAGGTAGCCGGTAGACTTGCACAATAGGCCTAGCATTCTGGCCGCAAGATAGCGACGCACCTGTAACATCTACGCCGAAAGTATTACCACCTAATCTTGCATCTAAGGTGTGGGTCGATGACGTCAAACAATATTTTTTTTTATTTATTTATTTTATATTATAGGAAGGCAAACAAGCAGACGGATTTCCTGATGGTAAAAAATTCACGTCGCCTAGAGACACCAAAGATGGTAATGGTGCGTTGCCAACCTGAGGTCAGGATGTTAGGCCTCGAGCAAAAGTAAGTTCACCGGCTACCTTGCCCTCCGAACCGGAACACGTCATGACGTTATGGCGGCAGGAATAGGTAAGGCGGTGGTACCAATCCGGGCGAGTCGCTGCGAAACTCTACCACCTAGTCAGATGTCACGGTGTTAGTGATGATAAGCCAATGCTCGCCTTTTACGAGCTGCCTGGTAAGAAAGGCAGATGGTCTATTCTGCAAAGGATCCCGGACCAACACGGGGGAAAAACAATAGAGATAGAGTGCTCTATCATCTAGACTTGACTGACTACACTACGAGAACAATCTGGCATCCTAAAAGTAACTAGTTCTATTAGCGGGCTATGGGGTCATCGCATCCCTATATCGATCTAGCATCTAGTAAGACTTTCTACTAGTGGGCAATGGTATCATCACTTGCCGATGTCGGAAATATCATCACCTAATCTTGCCAGAAACAAGAAGTAGATTGAACGATATCGACCGAAAGCTTTCTATCATATAATATATTGACTAATTGAACTAGCAGAGTAAACTAGCATTCTAAACTAAGTTACCCCATTAGCGGGCGATAGGGTCGTAACATCCCCATATTCGTCTATAAAATAATCTACATTAGACTTTTCACTGGCAAGCAATGTGGTCGTCACTTCCTACGCCGGAAATATTCCCACCTAATCTTGCACCGCAAGAGGTGGGTTGAACTATGTCGGGCGTCATAAATTTATTTAACGACCCGAAGGCAATAAGAGTAAAAAGAAAAATACGATACCAACGTGCCCAGCCGTTATTGCAATTAAACAGAGGAAGTAAATCTTTCAATACGAGCTCGGGCGTTTACCTACCGCTTCCTGCTTTAATTTATCGCTTTGTTCTAGTCTGGCGTATCCATTGACGGATTACTATTCGTTTGATTAAAAAAGCTTATTGGACAATAACTAGAGTAATG
>NJDD01001027.1:324302-392570 GCA_002245505.1 Calephelis nemesis
GAAATATATTATTATAAGTACGTTAACGTATATTGTTTATACGTATATACTTAGATTACAACTGCTGAACCGCTTTTATTCCATGGATTAGGAATAAATTGTTAAATGTGGCATAGACTACTTTTTATCTTGACATTTCAATACCAATGTTAGGAATGTGATATAATACGAGTATACGTATGTTACATTTTTCACTACTAAGTTTACGGTGTTTTGTGTATTATTTGTATATTTTATTGCATTTGGGAAATATGTTTGCTGCTTTCTCTAACAAGTCAAAAAATTTGAACTCTTTGATCCAAACAAGTCTTGCGAATTAAGCTTGCAACGGTCTCTATGTTCATATTTTTAAAGAAAGAAACACTTGTACTGTTTTACTTATCACTTATAATTTATTACTTTGTAATTAATAACCTACCGGTTTCGCTTATACAGCATCATCAGGGCTAAAACTTAAACTACTAAACAATATTTTTGATGTGTAAATATAAATTCATTTATAAAGGGTAGATACAAAGAACTTTAAAACGTTATACAACGGAGTTGCCAGCTATAGATTATTTCACCACTAAATGGTGAAAAAAGTACCATTTTAGAAAATATTAAAAAACATCCACTAATTAATTAATTAATTACTAAATTAAATTTACTATTTTGTACAAATGTAAAACGTAATTATTTGCCCGAACCAATTATTTAAAAGAAAAAATAATAATATTATAAATGCCCATGTCAAAATTAGAAAACTAAAAAATTATATTCAATAAAACATTCATGTCACAATGAAAATAAATAAATTAATTATTTAAAGTTAAATTATTATATTAAAAATTAAATTGTTATATAAGAAGAAACTGTCCAACACTCAAATAAATTAAATTGAAATAAACGGTAAAAGGTATGTCAATATGAAATAAGCAGTAAGCAGTCAACATAATAATAATAACAATAATCTGAAATATCATTCATTGAATTTATAGCAAAACCTGTGTTACATTTATTATATAAGATTAAAATACTAGAAAATATTTAAAAGGGGAGATGTATAAAGTTCCAACTGATCGTTTAATAATTTTGGATTTTTTATTTCTTTTATTAATTTCTAAGGCTTCTAGAGCGTTTAGCCTCCTACCCTTATTACAATAATGTAAGACCGAAAATTTTTTTGTTGGATTGAATGTACGACCTTCTTCCCCTAGATGTTTACCAAATGTAGATTCCCCTTTACCGGAACGCCAAGTTCTCATGTGTTCTTTAACTCTTATTGAAAATGGCCTTCCAGTTTGTCAAACATACTCAGCATTACATTCCTCACATTCCAATCTATAGACACCACTATGCGCCATTTTCGATATCCTTATTTTGTTATTGAAGAGAAGATGTTTTAAAGATCCAGACGTGTAAAATACCGGATTACAATCTTTTAACATCCTGGCTGCCTTGTAGGATATGTTACCCAAAAAAGCCAGTCTGGCATACCTTTTATTATCACCAGAGGTCCTTTGAGTGACACCTGGACCTATGTCTCTATGTTTTGTATATTAAGCTTTATATATTACACACTCTATACTTACTCTATTTAAATTATAAAATAACATGTCCTGACTGACTGATTCATCATCGCCGAGCAAAAATTGTTAGAGTTACAGCCATGACATTTGATGTGTAGGGTCGTTTTATTGAGTAGGCACTAAGGACGAAATTTTGAAAATCTGTCACTAAGGGTGAAATAGGGGTTGAAAGTTTGTATGGAAGACCGCCATTTTTTAAGATAGGAACACGAAACTTTTTTTGGGCTACTCTTTAGATAGAGTATAGAGAGTGGATAAGTATTTAAGCGTTTTAGGAAATTCTATCACTAAGGGATAAAATAGGGATTCAAAGTTTGTATTAAAGGGTTAGTGGGCTACAATCAGTAAACAAATTAACTGCCACGCGAGCAAAGCCACGGGTAACAGCTAGTATTAAATGCAATCCAAAAATAGCATTCCTTCAAACAAATCATTTGTTCAAGTGATCAAACTCCTTCCCGTGTTGGTCCCAGTTTGTAGAGTAGAATAGAGCATCTGTCTTCCTCCCAGCACCTACACAACTCGAAAGAGGTAAGTACTGGTCAAATAAGTTAAAGAAGACCACTGTTGCTAGTGCTGTGCAGCAACTTGGTAGGCAGGTAGGCATTCGCAGTCTCATCTTTAACAGCTGCCATAATAACTCTGTCATGTTCCGGTCTGGAGGGTAGGGTAGGCATTAAATTTGCACAGTAGGCCGTAGGTCTTACACCTCGGCCTTAAAAGTCGCGCAATCGAAAGAGGTAAGTAGAGTCAACATCTATGGTGTTTATAGGCCTCTGTTATCTCTTATCACCTCCTGGTCATATGCTTATTTAAAATTTAAAAAAATAGTACAAATAAGCGTTTTATAACAACTTTAAAACACATATATTCCGCAAATAAATTAATTTCATTTTAAAAGAACTCCTGCGAATTATACGTCACTCTGTTTAAAAATGTCTTTGTATATTAAACTTGGTTAAATTCTGTATATTAAAATTTGCACATGTTTAAACCTTTAGTGAGCTTTAATCAGTGGCAATTTAGTAATGGAAATGAGAACGAAACCACAAATCTACGCTACAAATAAAATCTTCATTTAATGGTTTTACCAATCATTTGCAAATTGTTTCTGCTTTTTCAACAAACAATACAATTGTGTACTTTGTAACTGATTAACTGTTATTGTATCTCATTAACATTTTGAATTTATAGCTTTATCGCCTCTGTAGGCTAGTTTCCCGGTATTTGATATGACTTCATGAGTGTCCGGGTTCGGGTCCCAGTTCGGGTAAAATGTGATTTCCAAATTGCCTTATAAAAATAATCTTAACCAAGATTGGGAAAGTACCTGGTTGATGATTGGAGTGCGACCTATCAGATTGCGAGATTTAGTATCTTCGGCTAGTAGCAGGTGCCCTGGTTGTGCCTTTATCTAGAACTCCAGGAATAAAGACGTGAAGATGTTTTTTTTATAGTTGCTGTTGCGTACAGATAAGGACAGTTTAAAGCCATTAATCAGACAATACACTTCTTAATTACGGATGTTAAAATGCTTCGTAAATTAGTGTTTACTTTCATTTAAATAAATAATACCAAAAGTTGATGCTGCGGCAGCAAGATATACGTCGGTCTATGAGCAAGCCATTGACTTCCTCTTATTGGTCCGGGTTCCTTTGCAGAATAGACTATCTGCCATCCTGCCAGGCAACTCGTAACAGGCGAGCATAGGCTTACCATCACTAATACCGTGACATCTGTTTATGTGGTAAAGTTCCGCAGCGACTCGTTCGGATTGGTACTACCGCCTTGCCTATTCCTGTTGTCATAACGTCAGTGCTTGCCATTAACGTGTTCCGGATCGAAACCTAACATACCGGCATTAGGTTGGCAATGCACTATTACAACTTCTGTTGTCTCTAGGCGCCGTGGAATCTGGAAACCCATTTGCTTATTTCCCTTACAATGTTATAAAAACATGAGAGAAAAAGGCATAAACTGCAACAGCTCCTTCACTAAAATAGCCTTCTCTATATGGCCCATCCATTCTGGGTGGTCACACACAAAACCAGTACTGCGTATCGACTACATCTTTATAAAGTACTTCCTAAACTTATACAGCTTGACTGAAGGTTAAAGAAGTTTAATTTTCGATATAACATTTAAACATGAATTTGCACCAGGCCAGAAAGTAACTCAAAAAGCCTAGTTTGTCAAGTCAAATGAATACGGTTCTAAATCCGTCAGTGGCAGCTTATACATACGTTCTTGAAAATAATCTTTCCTTTTAATTTATATTTTAAGTTAGAGAAAAAACCTATAACTTTCCTGATGGTAAGAGTTAACCCTGGCCTATAGACAACATAGATATTGTCGGTACGTTACTGTCTTGTGGATTTAAGTAAATTGTACAAGGCCATTGGCTATCCTACCCTTCGGATCAAAACATGCAACCAATGTTATGGTGACAGGAATAGGTACCTAAATGAATCTCTACATGGACGAGTTACAGCATGGCACTCTACTGCCAGAAGTGTTGTTGGTAATAATACAATTAAACATTTTCTTGCCTCTTACAAGCTGCCTGAAATGAAGGCAGATAGTCTATTTGACACAATAGACCTACACCAACACTGGAAAGTATACTAGTCAAAATCTGCGGTCTAAAGAAGTCAGGCTCTAGCCATGACAGCCTGACCTTTCTTACGTCGCTAGAGAAGAAATGGTATAGTTTTCTAAAGTATGTACTAGTCAATCAGCTATCTTATCATAAGTAAAGGAAACGAAGCCTTAGAACCTCACTCTTTAGCCTCCAATGATCAGATATTGAAATCCAGAAATCCCTCAATCACTTCAATTGTCCAATTTACATTGGCAATTTTAGATCACCAGTAGCACTTTAATCTTCACCAATTATAGTTAATTCATTGAAATAAAAGTTACTTAATCCTTTTAAAATGTAATAACATCAGACGCAAAATTTTCTCGCGTTGTCTCGCTTTATAATAGAGTGAAGCGAGATTATTATTTCATTTAATATACTCATGTTACTGTAATATAATAGGAAGGGGGCTCGTGAGAAGCAGGGCCCATAATTAGAGTAAAAGCGTCAGATCTACTACAGTGTAGGCACCTCAAAGAACACTTACAATAGGTAATGTACTTAACGCGGTTGTACCTAGTGCGCGTCATTACTTTGAAGCGTTTTAGAGAACAGAGGATCTTTAGAGTTGGTACCCTATTGATTAAGATGAATGAATGATGTCCTCTATAATATTAGCGCGTGAATTTAGTTAAAGATAGATGTTTTGAATTGCTTTATGTTCTAAAGATATGCCATAAACAATTGGAGAACTCAGAGGATAATTAGTATTGGTTCTTTATTGATTAAGTCATAGGAATAATGATCTCTAAAATATTTTTGCCTTAACTTAGATTTTTTAAATATTGTAATGTTATCAGTATCTCTTAATATTTAGAGAACAGGGATATTTAGAGTTGCATTTAAGATTTTATAAAACGTAGAATTAAGAATTGGTTCTCTGTTGTTATATTGCAATGTTATAAGTATCTCTTATTCGTTAGAGAACAGGGATATTTAGAGTTGCATTTCAGACTTTATGAAACATAGAATTAAGAATTGGTTCTCTGTTGTTAAAATTATAAGAATTATGTGTTACTTAATACCTTTGTGTTAATTTTGTTAATAGTATAGATGTTTAGAACTTGTATAACTTTTTGAAACTGTGATGCAAGCAGTTAGATATTAGGTTTGTATATTCAGAAAAAAGGACCTCGATATCGACATAGAAGATTTTAACTTAATACAAGCTTTATAAATAGGGAACACCAAAAAGAACAGAGGATCTTTAGAGTAAGTTCTCTTTTGATTAAGTTAGAGAAATTGTGTCAACTAATTAAAAAAGATAATTATTTTGATATTATTATTATCGCGTTAATTTTTTAAGGGATTTTGATGTTTTGAATATTGAAATGTTCTTATAATACCTTTAAGCTAACGTCGCTATTTTCTTAATGCAAAGAGCTACTTAATAATAGATTTTTTTTGTAGTTTAGTGATGATTTAAATCCCAATTAGTGATACATGTGTCTTAAAAATTTTAAACGAGACACTTAATAGTTTAAACGCATTAAAACTACAAAAAACCGACTTCGATTCTATGACTACGTTGTCTAAATACACAAAATTTAAGTATTTTCGTCAAATTTCCTGGAATTCTATCATCGAGCTCTGACTTAGTAGTAATAGTCATTTCGAAATACGGCTCTATCAGATAAAAAATGTTTTTAAAATCTGTTCAGAAATAACGTGGAAATATTTAAACATTCATAAAAAAATATGGGAGTCGAACGAATAACTTCCTGCTTTTTTTACTAAACCGGTTAAAAGTATGTAAATATTTTATACATAACATAGACTTCATGAGCCTTGTTAAAAAAGGTTTACTTCAAAATTAAATACATGTCTTTAGTTTTTGTATTTTTTTTAGATTTTAATATTTTTCTACTTTTAGATAAAACAAAAACTTAAGTAAAAGATACAAAGATATAAAAAGGAAACAGTACCTAAACAAATGTATTTTTACAGTGCTTAAGACCAGGATTTGAACTTGCAATCTTCGCCTGTCTTAATGTTTTATATTATTCTTTTATTAGCCTTTAGGACAAAAATCTGTCTCTCAGGTATATAAAGAGACAGACTGATAAAAAAATGGGGCATTGATTAATCAGACATTACATACTAAACTTTAAAAAATTTAGATCATTTCTGTAGTCACAGAATTCAGATAAAAAATGAAACTAATTGACCTAAGCACTTAAAAAGTAAGAATAAGTGTATTTCTCTTTCATATGGGCAAACACTAAGCCAAGTCGAATGTATCTTCAAAGTTAACGTGAATAATTGTGTTTTAACCTGTTTATGAGTGAAATGTGTCAGATTTAGGTATAAGCCTCTGTTACAGGTCACCAAAACTGGGGACACTAATGGGTATATAGTTGTCAAGTTTAAGTCTCAGTGTACATCACTATATTTTCAAATTTATTGATCTAGTCTGTACGTAACATTATAAACACTGAAATAAATAATCTAAACAACATGAAATTATTAATCTGTAAAAACACAGTTTAATTGTGTGCGTGCTTAATTGTGTGTAATTGCATCAATATTTTGAAGATAAATGTGTTTTTTTGTGAGAGAACCGTAACCTATAAACACCATAAATATTACAGGCACGTTGCTATCTTGTCGCTAGGATGTTAAGCCTATTATGCAAGTCTATCGGCTACTCTACCCACCGGGCCGGAACATGACAGATTTATTATAGCGCCAGAAATAGGTAAGACGGTCGTTCCCTACCTGGGCAAGTTAGTCCACAGAACTCTAACACCAGTGGTCTTGCAAGTAAAAAAAAATATTCGTTAGCTCTTGTTGGGAAAGATAGCAAAAAAATAAAAATTATACCTATTTGTTACATTAAAAGAAAATTTTGCAAAAAAAACTATGAGCCTTCACGGAACGTCTTATTAATGTGAAAACAAATATCGACATTATTTTATACAGATAACCCGAGTAGTAGTAATGTATTTTCAAATATTAATGTCATGTTATAATGTCATTGAGGTGACGGCGTTAACAGGTCTGATAAAGAAAAAGTATCAAAATATAATATATGAATGATAAAGGTTCACCTACCTCTCCTTTATTAAGAAAAATAATAAAAGTTGTGCATAAAATATCATGGTATGATAAATCAACAAAAAATATCTTTCCACACCTGTTATGTTTATTATTTACACCCATCATCCAAGAAAATAAAAAAAACCTCTAAGTTTGTGTTGTTAGAAAATTCATAAAAAACAAATAAAAATTGGACATAATGCTTTTTAGTGTGAAAAAGTTTAGTAAATAACGAATAAAAACATCAAAATTGACTATAAAAGGTGTATCTTTATATCCTTCACATTGTAAGAAAGTTTAGCCGAAAGCAAGTAAAAATATGAATAAAAAAGTTTATCAGCAAAAGACGTTGTGTGAACAACATCCTGTACCAGTTACCACTATATCACGTTAACAGGTTTGTAGATTGAAAAACTGCTTTTATAAAGGAAGTAGTATCATGAAAAGATCACATTCACCCTCAAAAGGGTATAAACATACAGAGTTCATGGCAACTCCATAGTTCGAGGGCCGGTCGCGCCCTCGACGAGATAAAACACATTTATATAAATGGAAGAGGCACAACCTTCACTCGGGCACTCCGCTCTAAACGACAGTCTTAATTTTCCCAAAGTAATAATTAAGAGTGAAGGCTCGGAGGGAGCCAACAAACTTTCGCCAAGAGCTGGTGTTTAATTTTTAAATACTAAGTACAAACTTCGATACAAAAGAGATAATTATATTTAGATGCTTCTATCGTGGCATTAACTATTTATTTATTACTTGTATTCAAGATACTTAAGATGCCGGCAGCAGTAGACTTAAAGTATTTTTTTTGTAAAAAATGATTATTTCTCATTACGAATTTGTTCGTAGAGTTGAGCGTACACGCCAGCAATATCCACTTGTTAATAAAAATTTGTTTATATTAAATTGTTGTTTATTACCTTCTTCTGATAGAATTTATGCTCCATTTGTATTAGCACTACACTTTTTGATGTTTAACTTTATATTCAAACTTATAAGACAAAACACAAAATTTATTAAAACTATTGAATTTTTTAGCAATTATTGAAATTTCCTTACATTTCAACATATTTAAAAACTTTGTTGAAGATGACAAAACTAAGATATGTGCTTTATCAATCTACATAACAACGCAATTTGTTGTTTGTTACAATTACGTTTGTATGACAAGATTACTTATCGCCGCCATCTTAACTTAATCAAATGTTTGCCAGAGTACATTTTAAATATTTAAAATGTATCTTCTGTTAACTAAAAGTACTTTCTTCACAAATAGTAACGGAGAGTTTTATGCTTGATATCACAGATTATACCCCCCTTGATATTACATAATAATTATTGCTTGGGTATTACTTGTTACTTCTTATATACTTTTCGATTTCAGAACATAGTTTTTTTACTTTCTAAAACAAGAGTTTCTCTATTGATATGTACATTTTCTTGTATACTTTTTGATTTTTTTTAATAAGGTCGGACATATTTCAGAGGTGTTCCTATAAAAAATATATTTAGACGTGCTTTTTGAGTTAAAAGTAATATTGAGAATTTTGTAAATGTACAACATAGTATTAAAATCGACTTAAATTATGAACAAAGACATACATTTTTAGACCAAAAATGTCATAGATTTCGACACAACTTACCGAACGTAATCTTACCAATTCATGGTAAATGCTCAGGTAATAATATACGTTAAGAGCGTATAATATACGCTCTTAACGTTATACCTGATACGTATATTATACGCTCTTAACGTTTTAAGTATAGTTTTATATTAAATAGTAAAATAACATAGACAATACCTCATAATTTTCAAACTGTAGGGAAATGTATTCAGATTTTAATGAAAGACCAAAGTTCAAACTAAAATTTAAATTTGTTGTAAAACTAGACCGTTCAAGTTGATAGACAGATATTTTATGATGAATTATAGTCCAGTGGTCCTTCGGAGCACGTTTATTAATTCAGAGGCACCGTAAAACTTTCTCAACTGTTGTAAATGTTTGATAAATATTTATTGCTTTGTTATTATTTAAATGGCCGAGTTTTGGGTGTCTATTAATATTTTAAAACTTTGGTGCTACTTAAATCATTGTTTAAAATCGTAGGATTATTGCAAATACATAATGTATATTAAGAAAATTTGCATAGAACTGTTAAAGTCTTCATAATAGGCCCTTGGTGGAATTCCATTGTATGTACTCTTAAAAAAACACTTGTATTTTTCTACAATACACTTTAGTATTTAATAACCCACCCAAAACAAAAATGTAAAAGACTGCCAATTCTAATACTTACAGGAACGCAAAACTGTTTTTTTAGCAGTTTCCTGATAACATTTTTTTTCTGTACTTTTTAATGATGCTACTTGGCAAGTTTTCACACACATTGTTATAAACCTACTAAACGCTATGTGTCAAGTACATATTTTTTTATTAAAAGTAATTGCCAAGTAACATCATTAAAAAGTACATAAAAAAACAAAAAAGGTTATCAGGAAACTGCTGAAAAAACAGGTTTGCGTTCCTGTAAGTATTAGAAGTTTAGGTATTGAATATGATATTTATTCAGAATCTACTTTTCAAACTGCGGAAAATCAAGTGTGCATTTCTGTAACTATTTTTAACTGAGGTATGTGTATGGATCTTGGTACTTATTTTGATCGCACTTCTTTTATAGGCGAAGCGAACGAATTATCGAAATTGGCAGCCTTTTACATTTATGTCAAGGTGGGATTTCATTTATTTTTGTAAGGTTGTTTATTTTATCTTTCTCTTATGATTAAGTTGGTTAAGGAAAGGTCTTATTTCCTTAACTAACTTCCTTAATCATAAATTAAATTAATCATAATTTCAGGTTGGTACGACCATTGGAAGATAGATCCATTTAGTTCCTTAGGGGTATAAATTTACATCTTCATTATTTTTGAAACTGACTCACACTTGGCCATTTTCCGATTTTTCCCTTTACTTTGACCTAAAGACCAAACCATGTCACCTGACCACCATGACCTCCATGCCAAATTTCAAGTCAATACGACCATTGGAAGTGGTCTAGGTTAAAATAGTGATTTTCTGACGTCAATATCTCAAGAAATACAATAGATATATTAATGAAATTTTGTATTTTAGATAAGTAAGGAGGTCTCAACAGATGCTAAAAATTTCATATGCGTAGATAAAATAAATTTTGAGTTAAAGGTGGGTCGAAATTGGCCCGAAAGGGTTCGTGTAATATAATCCACGGCCGGTGTGTCGCTTTTGTTTTGCTCGAACTTGGCGGACACACTGCCGTGTGTCTAGATATTTTTATATTTTCGCTTTTTGCAGCATCATCATGGTTGTAAAGTAAATATATCTACTTAATTTTAACGTTAGGAATTTGCTAGTTAGTTATTAATTTCATTAGAAATATACGTCGCTGTAGATACCAAAAATGTTAATGGGGTGTTGTCAACCTAACATTGGGTGACAAAGGCGTAAGTAGGTAAGTTTTCTGAGTTTCCTACCCTTCAGCCTGGAATACGATATGAGTGAGGACTGGCTGTCTGAAACTATTACATTACGAGAATAGTTTGTTTTTGTGATATTGGAAGGCAAACAAGCAGACGGATTTCCTAATGGTAAGAAAATCCCGCCGCCTAAAGACACCAAACGTGGTAATGGTGCGTTGTCAACATGAGGCCGGGATGTTAGGCCTCCAGTAAAAATAAGTTTACAGCTACCTTACCCTCCAAACCGGAACATGTCATGACGTTATGGTGGCAAGAATAGGCGGCGGTGGTGCCAATCCGGGTAAGACGCTCCAAAACTCTACAACCTAGTCAGATGTCACGGTATTAGTGACGGTAACCCTATGATCGCCTTTAACGATTTGCCTGGCAGGAAGGCAGATGGTCTATTCTGCAAAGGAGCTCGGACCAACACGGTCCGCCATTAATTACTTAATACCTTATAAAAAATCTAACATTAAACTTTCAAAACATATCAAACGTGATGACGTGACCACTTTGTTTGTCACTTCACTAAGATTGTTTACGATATTTTGCAAATCGTTATTTTCACAAAAAAAAATTACCAGTCACCTTTTAAAACATATCACCGATAATAATAATTATTGTCGCCTCTGTCTAGCGGTTTAGTTGTTGGATTTGATTGCATGAGGTCCCGGGTTTAAATCTCAGGTCGGGTAACAAAAACAAAAGGATTTTTACAATTTTTTAATAAAAAAATGTTGCTCGAGATTGCCACCTATCACATTATGGGACTTAGTGTCTTCGGCTAGTCGTGGGTGCCATGGTTGTACCTCTGCCTACCTCTTCGAGGATATGGGCGTGAAGATACTTACTTACTTACTTTAATAATCATAAAAGTTCCAAAAAAGTTAAATTAAGAACGAAATCTTTAATGATTTATTCCACTGGATGAACTCTCAAAAGGCTAGAGTTATTAATTAAATTTTTCCGGGTATCTTGGGTTCTTTCGCGAATTAGCCGACCAATTTCTTTAAACGCTCTCTCCGCTTGCTTTACTCTAATTAGTTTAGGAGATTATATGATAGCGAGGGACATTTTTGCAAATTCTTCTTAAATGTATTCATTAACATAATATTTTGTGTCTCATGCTTGATAACAATTTTGCTTATGTAAACTAACAAATCAACAAGATATGGCATAGTTTTGACCGCCTCGTTGGACGAGTGGCTAGCGTACACGCCTAACTACATCGACCAACCGCGAGGTTCGGGTTCGATTCCCGACGGGGGCAGGCATTTGTGTGATGAACATTTAGATGTCTGCTCTCTCGGGTCTGGGTGTTTCTTAAATTTATTCTGGTATCTATTTAAGTATTTACATATTGTATTAGTATCGTTGACTAAAACCCTTAACACAAGCATATGATTTGCTTCCTTTGGGGTTAGATTCAATTTGTATAATTTGTCCAGGGATGTTTATTATTTATAGTCTTCGAAGAAAAACATGTTTGAATGAAAATAGTTATGAATGCGAAGGAAACTGGGCACATTTGATAAGATTGTGACACTTGTTATTTGTTGAGCATCGTATTTGTAAGACTAGGGGGGAATTTTACATAAATATAATATGAACATTTGTGTACATGATAAACTCAAAAAAAAAAACAATAAAGAGGATTTTATTTTTAGGATAATGGAAGGCAAATAAGCAGACATATGTCTGATGTCTGAGACACCAAAGGTAGTATGGTGCGTTGCCAACCTTAGACCAGGATTTTAGGCCTCGAGCAAAAGTAAGTTTAACTGCTATCTTATCGTCTGAACTGGAACACGTTCGTGGTAATCACTGACGCGATGGTACCAATCCGGTTGAGTGACTGCGAAACTACCTAATTGATATCATGGTGTTAGTGACGGCAAGTCTATGCTCGTTTTTTTCGAGCTGCCTGGGAGGAAGGCAGATGGTCTATTTTGCAAATGAGCTCCTACCAACATGGGGAAAATATATGATAAAAAAAAGTTTTTAACTAAATTTTTGTATTTATTTTGAGTAGCAATTTGGGTAATTGAAGTTCTAATGAATACACACCACTATTAATAAATTAATATCTGTAAACAAATCCCACAAACTGGTACTCATCATCATCATCATCTAATCAGCCGGAGGACGTCAACTGCTGGACATAGGCCTCCCCAAAGAGCGCCACAAGTCACTCTAGTTTAACTCTATAGTAAACAATTCATACGTTTAAGAGTATGTTATTTGTGTTAGTCAACGACACTTTATTCGCAGAAGTACTTAAATACATAGCAACTATAAATTTTATCTCTACATACTTACCTGTAGGTTGTGAAAAAAAATTCTGAAAATTATTATAATCCCCTGTCAACCACAAACCTAATAGTTATTATATCCTTACAGTTCAACCGTAGAAACTATTTTAGATATAGAAAAATACTTTTCAGCAGTCAATTTTGCTACATCTAAATAATATTAAATATTTATTAACAATAGTTTGTGCTTCAAATCAGTAATAAAATCACAAACACAGTGACAACTAGTTAGCAATGTTGCTTATGAAGTGGTAGAGGATTTAAAATCAAGTCAGAAATTGTATTTATAAGTTTAACTCTTACGAAAATAACCCGTAGCAGTTGAAACATTTTTGTTAGAAAAAAAACATATTTCAAAACATTTTAATCAGAATTTTTGGTCAATCAGACGAACCAAGCTAAAAACCAAAGATTAGTGTAAACAATAAAACAAAAGGTGTGCAGTAAATTCCGTCTTAATGTGTATGCCCATAACATTAATTGTAAAGTAAGTGCTAAGGCATGTAGCACACTACTACTGTATATTTTGAAAAGTCTACGAATACGCTACGAAGCCAATAATAGTTGTACTGTTGTGGTAGTTTACGGTTGACAGGGATAAATTATAATTCATATTCTAAAACTTGTTTGTATTAATAAATAATCATGTACCTAATCAATACAATAAACAGTGTGTAAATAGTAGGTAAATAGTTAAATTAACTAATTGCTTAATATCTAACTGTTAAAATATTTGCACACCAAAAGTTGGTAGAATATGTAGACACACCTAAATAATTTTGTAACATCTTTGTAACACTCATATTCCGCAATTAAATATTTTTTTTCTTTCTTTCTTTCTCGTAGCCGTAGCAACGAAATTGTAGCATTCCCCCATAAATTTCTTTAGTTATTTTTAACCCCCAACGCAAAACGAAGGGTGTTATAAGTGTTTACGTGTCTCTGTGTATGTGTGTGTCTGTCTGTGGCATCGTAGCGCCTTAGCAGATGGACAGATTTTGATACGGCTTTTTTTTGTTTGAAATCTGACCGAGATGTGAATTAGAATCTGTGATCGAGATGGTTTTCAGCTATAGTTTATGGGGATCTGTCCAGGTCTTCAAAGTCATCAGCTCGTACCACCACCTTCACCTTCTTTATTTATAGCTTTAAACTTCATATTCAGGTTACCATTTTTCTTACCATTGATCGTATTTCTTACCATTACATATTATTAACATATTTTTTATTGATAGGAATACGATATACGGTAGCGCTCTTACATTAAAAAAGTATAAAAATATAGCCTCATATAGCTTTGTCGGAAGCTATATTTTGTTATTGTGTCTATGTTTGAGTATATATTGAGACCCTTGATGCGTAAGGGGACTACTTGTATTGATGACCAACTATTTGTCTCTACCTTTTAACTGAGTTGAAGTACATATGGAAGGAGATCGTCTGTATCTAAATGGCCTTTATTAAGATTAGGGTAAATGTTTGGGTTACTGCATTAAATTCAATAGTCTTGTATGTTAATCAAATATGTTGTTCTGTATATTAATACCATCATATTATAAGCTAGTAGCCCATCCCAGCTTTGCGCGGGTGGACAAACTTCTATACATGTAAATTTTGATCTTGTATCACTCTACTTATTTATGTCAGAAAAACCTTTGTACAGATTTACGTGAATAAATATATTTTGAATTTGATTGTATTAAAAATAACCACATCAGAATCCATTTATCAATATTAAAGATCTAAGCGTAAATATGGACAGACATCAGAAAGCAACTTCGATTTCTACTATGTGAAGATATTAGAGATATGTAAACATAGTTGTACCTCTTTCTACCACTGTGGAGATACGTGCGTGAAGATACAAATGCTCCAGTTATTAATAAAAAGGAACCGTCTCTTTTATTAACTGTTTGGAAGAAAGACATTCGGCCTATATTCAGTCTGTAACCAACATGGGAAGACATAAGCACCTTATGATACATATATTCAAAGAGCGCTCTCAAACTTCTCAAGGATGATTAAGTTAAAGCATAATTATTCGAAAAACTTTCGAGAACACCTGATACTCTTTAAGTACGGAGATAATTCTTATCCTTTGTAAAGAGCTTAGATTACATCCAGTTTGTGGAGAAATCTAGGTTAATTTATTATTTTACTTAGGTATTATCTTTACACATATTTCTTGTATGCGTGTGTATGTCACTGAATTTCTCCTAAGCGACTAAGCTACCGGCAGACTGCGCTACTATCGAAGCATCAAATGTTATGTAGTAGGTAATAGTTAATGTTTGTTTTTCCCCGTGATGGTCTGGGCTTCTTTGCAGAATAGACCATTTGCTTTTCTGCCAAGTAGCTCATAAAAGGTGAGAATAGGTTTACCTTTACTAGCACCGTGATATTCTACTAGGTAGTGGAGTTTCGCAGCGACTCGTCCGGATTGGTACCACCACCTTACCTATTCCTACCACCATAATGTCTAATGCTTGCCGTTGACGTTTTCCGGTTCGGAGGTTAAGTTAGCTAATAAACTTACTTTTGCTCTAGGCCTATTATCCAGGCCTCAGGGTACATTTGGTTTCTCTAAGCAGTGTGAATATCTTACTATCAGGAAATCCGTCTGATTGTTTGACTTCAATTATCATAAAAAAGTTAAATGATAGGTACGAAGTTTGCTATGTTGGCTAGTTCTATAAAGAATTTTTTAAATAATAAGCTTATTTCGATATTTGGCTTTAGTCCTATAGTAGAAATATTTGTTCTTTAACAGTTCTGACGCCAGAAATTTATAACAAAAAACAATGGACAGAAATTAAAAGTTGAAAAACGCAGATTTTTTTCTGTGAAGAGTGTCTTTATGTAATTATTTATTTTGTTTTTTAATTTTTAGCGTTTACTCAAATAAAACATAAAATAATTTAAAAGTTTTTGAAGTTTTAGATACTTAACGTTTTAGTCATAACTAAATTAAAGAAAAAAACTTCACCTCAATCATCAATCAGACCCGCAGTCTACGTCTGTCGTTGACGATGCTTTGCCAATTTTAATTATTGAAAATTTAAATTGCTTACGTTTAAAACTTGTTTAAACTTATTCATACCACAAATAGTAACAAATAATAAAACATGTTAAGTTTGTTTAAACTTAAAAGGTTTTGTTGTATTTTTCAGGATTATTTTAAAACCAAATATTATGAATGGTAAGAAAATAATTAAAATTTCGCCTCTGGTTTGAATACTTAGTGGCGCAAAAGGTTAGAGCATTCGTCGGCTTTAGACGAAAGGGTGCAGGTTTAAATCATGTCTGGTGTGCAATATTTTCTTTCTTAATATTTGTAGATATGTTAGAAACGTAGTTTACAAAAAGAACTTTATTCATATCCCCGAAAAAGTAAACACAGGTACTACCATGGTACTCAGGATTAGTCTAAGGTGCTTACTTCACAATGGGATAGGTAATATAACCAATTCTGAGAACGTTTTTGTTATTAAAAAATAAAACAGAACCTTTTCTGGTTATTTAATGTGAGAATCGAACCCAGGAGTTCATGTAGCCAATACTAGACAACCAACTACAGTGTTCTTTTATGGTAAAAAAAATATATAGATAGAGTTGTTTGATTTTTTCCGTACATTTTTATTATTGATATACTAGATTTATAACGTTAAAAACTTACTTACGTTACTTTACTACGTTTTACGTTACGTTTACGTTACGTTACTTTACGTTAAATCTTAAGTGCAAGTCCATACTTTTAGAAATAAAACGATTAAAATATTATTTTCTTTGAATATTCTACCACACAAAGAAACTTTAACCCATTTAAAAGTAGATTTAAATTATTAACGAAGAAATTGTTTGTTCTCGTACAACTGCTAGGTGAAAGCATTATTTATTATTAAAGTAGCGATACGTGCTTGGCATTATTAATCCATGATTACAGGAAACTTCAATCAAAGCGTTAAATTGGAATATAATTTATGTCAAATCTAGAAAGTTCATGTCAAGGTTCTTTTGTTTAAAGTTTTTTCTTCAAATAGATTATTAAATGATCAAGACGTTCTTTTTATGACATACTAGCTGTTCCAATGAACTTCGTTCCGCCCGTTCAGTTTTTATGTTTAAAATGTTGTTCCCAGTTTCCTCACAATCGAACAGGATAAAAAGTATCCTGTGTCATTCTCCCGATTCTAAGCTAAATTCTGAATTCTAAGCTAAAGCAATTTTCAGCCTAATCGGTTTACCCGTTCTTGAGTTATAAATAGTGTAACTAACACCGCTTTATGAAATACGAGTATGTAGATAAAACAGCTGGTGCTTTTCTAAAGTAAGAAACAAAGATCTCACACACATAATGAATTGACACTTGAGTATCTGAATTTGAAATGTTAAACCTAGTAAGTTTCTTGACCCCAAATTCTCTAGTTTAAGACAAAATCTCCTGATAGCAGAGACACATGACCTACCTATTGACACCATTGATGAACATGTCGCTGTGCTGTGGCCGGGATATTAGTCCTATTGTTAAAGTGTAATCCCTACCCGAGAAAGTTGCTGCACAGCTCTCTACTACTAGTCTTGTTGCAAATGACATATAGTTAAACCAGTGCTCGCCTCTTACGAACTACCTTACAGAGAGGCAGAGGGTCTAGCCTATTTAGCTGTCTAGGACCAAACAAGGCAAGCAGCTGAGATATGTATAAAAATATCTTGCATGAGCGACTCTCTTAACTTAAAATACAATACAATTTCTGTCATACAGTCGCGTGACTTTCCTACCATCAATCTAATTTTGAGAAAACTGTAAGTGGGCGATGGGGTTTCATACCCATCATTTTTGGTATTACGTGGTCTAACATGAAATAATCCTATTAATATTGTAAAAATGAAAGTTTGTGAGTATGTATGTATGGATGTTTGTTACTCTTTTTCTTGAACGGATTTGTCTGAAATTTGGAAAACAGATAGATTGTGACCCGATCTTTTAATCCCGATCGCACAACGGGTTCCTGTGAAAACTCGGGCGTTAGGCAACAGCTAGTATATAATAAAATTAATTACATAAGTTTTAGTTTTACATAAATATGTGTATGTAATAGAGTTTAGAACTATATCCAATATTGGATTTTGAATTAACTTAGATTCTGAATTCAGATTGAAGTTAATTCGCAATCCAAACGTTAGTTCTAATGTAATAACGACTGATTTTGGAAGTTTCCTAATCCAGTTTCAATATCCGTGCGCGGCTACGGACGGTATGTGCTCTTTATGAGGGCTAGACAACTATCAGATTGCACTATTACCAGAGACTGTAAACGATTAGTAATCTTTGTTATTACTGATTTAATAATAATAATAATAAATCATCTTTATTTCACATAAACCTACAAGAGGCACTTGTGACGGGTCTATATAATAATAAATCTACCACCGGATCGGAACGCGGCCGCACACTGAGAAGATCCGGCAAGAAACTCAGCGGGCTTGTCTTTTTTTCTTACTTTAAAATATATTTACAATAATTTATGTAATGATACATTATATTTTATAAGAGATTGGCATGAGGAGTAAATAATCCCAAGCAGTCTTATCTGTTAAATATGCAGCAATGTTATAATAACCCTTTTGATTTAATTTACATTTAACACATTTCTTAAATTTATTAATTGGAAGTTCTTTCATATAAGTGGGAAGTTTATTGTAGAACTGTATACATAGGCCCATGAAAGAATTGCTTACTCTGTGGAGACG
Source organism: Calephelis nemesis (assembly GCA_002245505.1). Taxonomy (NCBI): domain Eukaryota; kingdom Metazoa; phylum Arthropoda; class Insecta; order Lepidoptera; family Riodinidae; genus Calephelis; species Calephelis nemesis. The sequence goes on from NJDD01001027.1 coordinate 343,119, forward strand.
AGACACATGCACAGCAAGATTATTTTTATTCCTAGTATTGACACAGTGTATATCACAATTTCTTTTAAATGAACATAACATACATTAAATTTTCAAAGATGTACTGGGATGCTACAGTTAGAATTTTGATTTCTTTGAATTTTTTTCTCAGGGAAACTCTTGGGCCTAGGTTATAAATTGCCCGTATGGCTCTCTTTTGTAAAATAAATATAGTATTGACTTCGGCAGAACTCCCCCAGAGAAGAATTCCATACGACATGATGCTGTGAAAATAACTAAAATAAACCATCCCAGCGGTTTCAACATCAGTTATTTGTCTCATTTTTTAACAGCATACGCTTCTGAGCTTAATCTAATTGCAAATTTATCAATGTGTGGGCCCCATTGCAATTTCTTATCAATTGTTATTCCTAAAAACGTAGTAGAATCTACAAGGTCCAGCTTGTTCCCATTAAGTTGTACGTTGGTATCTACTTGCCTCACATTTGGCATTGAAAATTTAATACAATTAGTTTTTTTTCATTCAAAAAAAGATTATTTACATTGAACCAGTGTACAACTTTTGAAATCGCATTGTTCGTTTCGTCATACTTACCCAGTTGTCTTTTCACTTTAAAAATAAGTGAAGTGTCATCCGCGAACAATACAATTTCGTGTTTGTCTCTTACGTAGTAAGGTAAGTCATTGATATATACAAGGAACAAAAATGGTCCAAGAATAGAGCCCTGGGGAACACCCATTGCGACAGCAGCACCAGTCGATTTTTTACCATTAATATGTGGTATAATGTTGTATATCCACTTGCCCAGATTTCAACGCCTAACAACTGTACTACCACAGTGTTCGACACTATCCTAGGATATAAGGGAAGTCATGAGGGTACGTGGCTTAAATGTTGGCCTTGATATAGTGAGACCATTTGTCATATTTATATTAATCTGTAGCATCAGCTGTAGTTCCTGCTCCTGTCAAAATTTGAAATTATTATTATTGTCATCAAAATGTAATAAATTTTATATATTTTGGACTTCGCTATATTTGAGTTAATTTTGCTTGAAAATGTTTTCAATTTTTTTTCGAAAGATAGCAAATGGTTCCGAAATATTCTCATATACATATTATCAATATCCTACTAGTGGTTTTTGAGTTAGACTTAATGTTGTAATTCACTTATTTCGACGATCTCATCATTAATCATGATCTATCTTTATAAAAATCACCAAAATTGGTTGATTATTGGCCGAGTAATTACGTAACAAACATAGAAAAGAAACATACAGTCGAACTGAAAACTGCCGTCTTTTTTAAAGTTGGTTAAAATGTATATTTTCCTCAATTTGCTCGGGTTTCCATCATAATAACTAGATATAGTTAAAGGAGGACTATTTTGGAAGTACGCACTTACAAATACAAAAAGAATTTCTAAAGTCTCGACAAATGACACAGAAATCGATTAATATTCATAAAAAATGTAGGAGATAAACAATACAATTTGATACTTAGAAAAAAGGAGGAGGTCTCTTTTCACCAAAGTCGGTAACAAAATAATTTGAATTCACAACTGTAGTTGAAGGTAACATCTAGTCGTCGAATAAAATCTTGACTCTTGAGTATCGTATAAATATCTAAAAATATAACAGTTCGTTGGTTCTCTAGCATATACCACGTATCAAACCGGGCAGAGATCGACTGGCTTTAGATTAGTTCCGCACATATGCTTCTTTTTAAAAGGGGTTATAGGAACGACGGGCAAGTGCACTCGCCACTTAATTTGAATTTCGGATACCCACGTTGTTAAAGTTTTAGTTGTACAGTCGTGAAAATAAAATTGTGTTTAAAGTATAGTTGTGAATATTAAGTTTTGTTTACCTAAAGCACAGCTTTAAGTTTAAACTGTGCTTAGAATACAGCACTTAATGTAATAGAGTGTCCAAAATATCACTTCTGCGGTTCAAAGTAGGACTTGCCTTCTTGAAGGCAAAAGAAAAATATAAAAAAATATATGTATTATCAATTTTCAAATAAAAAAAAATTGCCCGGAATTGGATATGTGCTCTAAAGCCCATAGACATGCCACCTATCACATTGTGGTAACGATTATCTCCGGCTAGTCGTGGGTGCCCCGGTTGTGCCTCTTCTTACCTTTTTGATGATATGGACGTTAAGATACTTTTTTTTAAGTACAATTATGGCATACCAATGTTTAACCTTACATACCTTGAACACTAGTTTGAATATCAGATGAAAGACTCACCCAAATTGATACCAATGTCTTACCCATTGAGTCGTCACAATGTCCGTATACGACAGGTTTCAGGTTCAGTAATATAGCCTTAGCCTATCATAAACAAACACACAACTCTTAATTAACATTTTTGGTATTTACGTATATAAGTAAGTATATATTTCATCACCAAGAAATCCGTCTGTGTGTTTGGTTTTCATTACTATAAACATATATTAGCTTCCGCTTAACGACATCTTACAATTCTCGTGTTAAATAGGGGCGGGTAATATTGAGACTACAGCCAACACACTCGCCCCTTAATTTAAATTTTTGATGCCGGTGTCATTTAAATGTTTAAAGTACAGTTATGAACATAAATTTGTTAACATAATATGGTCTCTTAATGTGGGCCTGATAAACAAGCTCAAGGTTGCACAGCGAGCTATGGAGCGGGCTATGCTCGGGGTTTCCCTGCGAGATCGATTCAGAAATGAGGAGATCCGCAGGCGAACGAAAGTCACCGAAATAGCCAGCCGGGTTAGCAAGCTGAAGTGGCAGTGGGCGGGGCACATAGCGCGTAGAACTGATGGAAGTTGAGGCAGAAAAGTTCTCGAGTGGAGACCACGTACCGGCAAGCGAAGCATAGGACGGCCACCCACGAGATAGACAGACGACCTTATGAGGGTCGCGGGGTCTCGTTGGATGCAGGCCTCTTCCATCCGGTCGAAGTGGAAGTCAACGGGGGAGGCCTATGTTCAGCAGTGGACGTCCTATGGCTGAAATGATGATGATGATGATGTGACCTCTTATTAAATGTATACTAAAGAACTCCAAAGCTAATATGGACATTAGTGATAATTATGTTCCGCGCTCATTAAACTAATTTTAAGTTGTCGCCATCTTCTTTCAATGATGGTTGTATAAAGATAAAAAACACGATTTGTGCTTTCAGACTATTTTGTATATGATATTTGTATAGACTTTGATTCTATTCTTCCACGAGTCCATCGCGTTCAAGCAACGTGATGCTTTAACAGCCAATGTTAATAATGTATATCCAAAGATGGATTTCAAGTAATCTCGATAGCTGCGTATCTGCCGGCCTATCCTACAGGACAGGACAGGATAAATATGGTAATTAGGTATGGGATAGGCCGGCAGATACGCAGCTATCTATATTGTTTGAAATCCATTAGATTGAGATACGTTATTAGCATTTGCCGTAATAGAAGTAAAAACAGAATAGTATTAAAGTCGAATGAATCTTTCTCAAACTGATTAAACCTGAAGTATATCTGTTTCTAATGTTCCAAACCCACATTTGTACAAACAAGGTCGTATTGATGAGTGCAGTCTGTCTGTGTCTAACATCCCTGTGTGACTACAATGTATCAACTAGGAACCTTTTTAATCTACTGAAGGGTTGTTTGGTATTTAATTATGGGGTTCATTGTATAATTAAGAAGATATATTGTTTCACAGCTAATAGGAAAGTTTATTAAATTTTCTACATGATTAAAAAAGTAGTACATTTTGTAATGTTGTTATACTTTTTTTACTAGATTTCGAATATCGATGTTAAGCTTATTTTTCATTAGATATTTTTTGGTATGGAGCACTTTTTCTGAAATAACATTTTTTTTAATAATTTATTTAAGATGACGTTAAGGTTAACATCGCACTGTTAAGGTTAAAGTGACAGATGTAGTGTATTTTTTATGGTATTTAATTATAGGGTTCATCGTATAATTAAGAAGATATATTGTTTCACAGGTAAAAGAAAAGTTTATTAAATTTTCTATATGATTAAAAATTAGTACATTTTGTAATGTTGTTATACTTTTTTTTATTTACTATATTTCGAATATCAATGTTAGGCTTATTTTTTTTGTACATATTTGTTAGTATGGAGTACTTTTTCTTAAAAAACATTTTTTTCGACTTATTCAAGATGATGTTAAGGCTATCATCGCACTACGAGTATTAATTTTAAAGTGATAGATGAAGTGTGTTTCGTAGGATGAGGAGATAATTTTAATGATCTTAAAAGTCATAAAAGCAGACGGATTTTCTGGTGGTAAGAAATTCACGCCGCTTGGAAACACCAAAGTTGGTAATCGTGTATTGCCAATATGAGGCCGGGGCGTAAGCCCTTGACCAAAAGTAAGTTTACCGGAACACGTCAACGACAAGCATTGACGTTATGGCGGCAGGAGTAGATAAGTCACAAAATTAATACGGCAAGAAGTTCATCGGGTCTTCGGTTAGTCGTGGGTGTCCTTGTTGTGCATCTGCCTACCTCTTGAGGGATATGAGCGTAAAGATTATTTTAGTTTTATTTACATTTATTTGCGGAAAAGGATTTACACCCTAATCTCTGTCTGCTTTCACCATCAGATAATCTGTCTGCTTGTTACGCTATAAAAAAATTGCTGCTGTTTACCTAAAAATTAAATTGGCTTAAGCATTTCCACTTCGCAGGGCTTAACCCTAAAGGCATACGTTTCTAAAGCTTAAGCTTTTTATCTATAACTAAAGCCGTCGATAATGATGTACACCACACCCACAGTTTCATTAGTTTTTTACTCTATTCAGGATGGATTTGTAAACCCCTTAGTCAAAGAAAGAGAAATACAATAGAGTATATAATATGTATGAGCAAGACAAAAGAGAAGAATAAATGTTTTTGACCCAATTTATTTTGCTTGGAATTTATTAAAAGAACAACGGGTGTGTTATTACAAAATGAACTTTAAAGTACTTACTAGCTGTTGTCTCTGGCTTTGCCTGTATATAGAGCATACACGAATACCCTTTAAGATATTGGGATAAAAGTAGCCTATGTCCCTTTCCAGTCGCCTGGTACTTGAACACATATCCCACTCACACACACTCATTCACACTCTCCAAACTCTTGAAAATAAGACAAACAAGCAACATGCTTTTATAATATTAGTATAGTATCCTGGATATAGGCGCATATTACACTATCACCGCATATCACACTATATTGATACTTCTGGTCTCCTGATGAAAAGATACAACCGTGGCCTATAGACACCATAGATGTTATAGGTGCGTCGCGGTCCTGTGGCCGGTGTGTCAGGCCAATCGTGAAAGTCTATCGGCTACCCTAACCTATCTACCATAACCGGGCCATGACATTGTTATTATGGCAGCAGGAATAGGTAAGGTGGTAGATCCACACCTAGGCAAGTTGCTTCTTTATGCTTCACAACTTCTTTCACTTTTTTTACTTACATATACACAATAATTGAGATGGATCTCCTTATTCTACGAAACACACTTCATCTATCACTTTAACGTTAACAGTGCAGTGTTAACTTAAACCTATCATATCATATTTTTACCACCCAATTCCCATGCCAAGAGAGGACAGTCGTGTAACAGTGACGCTCGGTAGCAGCAATAGGTAAGGCGGTAGTAACAAGTGTACCATAAAGTAAAACATAAGTAATAAATTATAAATGATAAGTAAAACAGTACAAGTGTTTCGTTCTTTAAAAATATGAACCATTATAACCTGTACGACTTAGTCTGACTAAAGTTAATAAAATAATCCAATTCGCAATATATTGTATAACGTAATTATTTACTCGTAACAGTGAGATCCGAGGAAGAGTGGGATTAAAAGAAAAAGTTTGTGTAAAAATGGGGTTGTTTCGATGCTTCGTTGATTCGGTCATGTAGTAGGAATGACAAACGAAAAATTGACAATAGATATACAATGCAAATGTGGATTTATGTACTCGGCTGACCTTCCACAATCAAAACACTGGAATTTTATCCAAAGATGGTGTAAAAGAGTTTGTATGAATGTGGAAGAGCTAGGCAACTTGCAAGACTCGTGACTTTGGCAATCGAAACTCTATGTTAACCCTTAATGAACTGAGCTCGAAGGTATAAATGTGTTTATAAACTATCACAATAAAACTAAACATTTTTTATTTTGAAAATAGTAAAGTAAAAGTAAAGTAAAAAAAGATTGAAGTAAAATCATAACGTGGCTACATCAAAATATCCATAATTTTGCTGTAACTATAAATTTATTATAGTTTAAAAAAACCAGAAAATATGGTAGACGTCTATTTTCAGCAATTACAAATCGTGATGTAAAAGCTAGCTTCTGAACAACCGAGGCTGGTTAATTATTTTACCCTACTGCTGTTTCACGACGACACCAGACCATTCACTGCACAACAGACGCGACGGTTATCAAATGAGAAGTATGGTGGATGTATCAGGCATTCCATTAGAGCTTTTAATTGAATATCTAAATTTAAAAAGGTACTGTTTTTCGGAAGTTGGATAACTTCTTGCAAGGGAAAAATTAACTCAGATGGAGCAATACAAACCGTCTTCAAAGATTTTATTGATTCCCGTCAGAACGTTTTTAGTAAAGGGATCAAAAAACTACTTATGAGGTGGCAAAAGTGCATAGATTGTGATTAAATAAATATACTACATCAAAAAATATTCCAAATTTTGTTTTTCCAAAACAAAGTGCCAATTTCATATGTGAGGGCCTAATATAACCTACATTGCAAGTCGAACAAGTGTATCCAGTTCTAGTCGATACCCTTCATCTAACAGATTGTAGTTTCCATTCATATGTAGATTGCAACAAAAAATCCAATAAACAGAGCTCTCCCATCTCCCCTGTCATTATTGAAAAGAATGTTAACATTGCAAGCTTATTCAAGGGGTCCTTTTACCAAAAGAGTTAGACTAACGAATGGCCACCCTATCACTGAGCTGTTCTCTCGTTACGCCTGACACTTCAATTCGGCTTGAATTTAGTTAGAATTTAAATCCATCCATGGATTTTGTGATTTGTCTTTGGTACAGTATCTTTTTTTCTGGATTAGAACTAGCAAACTGCTTTCCTGACTCTTCTTTTAAGAGAAAAATGACACCTGTAGATGGCGTAGACAGGTTTGTTGCTATTTTACGAATTAACCTTAGGTAACGGCAAGTGTACTGGCTATTCTATTCTCCAGCACGGAACACTACAATGACAAAATCTCGATGCTATGGCAGCATAACTAAGGTATAGCGGTACTAGACGTTCATTTGGTGTCATTTTGGATTTTTGACCGCCTTGTTGGCCGAGGAGTTGGAGTAAAAGTCTAACTCCACAAACTAACAACAAAACTCCAGCTTAATGCCCCAGTAGGCTATCATTTATGTAATGACCATTTACAGGTTTGCATTTCCGGGTCTGAAATCTACATGTGTACATAATATATATCTTTACGCCAAGCCCCGGTATAGACGGCAAGCATTGTTTTTGTAATTATCCTTGCCATTTTCCGGTATTTTCTTTCATAAGAACTTTTTTTTCCAACACAACAACAGTAGAATTTGCAAAATTGGTCCATCCGTTCAGGCGTGATGCGTTTCCATTCCTGTGATTCATTTGTGTTTGTGTAGGTTAGAGGAATTTCTATAAGCCATATAAATAGCATATAATCTCGCATCAGACTAAAAATAATCGGTAGTTCCTAGAATCAGAAACACTGGTATGCTGGTATGCTCATCAGTCGTCAGCAGGTATTCCGACTATTTCTATATTAGCTCATGACTGGTTCGTATTTTTCCACTTCCATGCCGCTTGGCACAACTTCAGAGAGGATTCATATTGCCGCAACGAATGCGTTTGTTTTGTTCAAATTTATTTTATCAAGTAAACGTTGGCCTTCCGCTCACTGAGCTGGACTTAACACGCAGTAATGCGGGCGGACTACACTCTCACTGTAGTACAGGGTGTTTCATTAAATTGAGTTCGCAAAGAGAAATTCTAAAATTGTGAAATCCTAATATAATAACAGCACAGACTTTATCATTAAGACTAAATTCACAATTACTGCTTCATATTAGTAATAAATAAATGAAATGAGTAATTCATTTCATTTATTACTGATATGAACATGTTTTGTTTCGAAACCCAAAATATATAACGTGTTTTCTGCAATTTGTTTAGAAACAATAAAATTTGTTATGATGTTTCAAAATATGTATTTGAAGTTATTAAAAAATACAAAAAATAAACAGAGTAAAAAAATAATTGTCACGAAAAAGCCGGGCGTCGATGAACGCTTTCAGTTGATAATACATCGCGCGCGCTTATTGAACTTAAGTAGATATGGAATATCAAATTTACATAGTTTGTTTATTTTAAGTCTGATTTTTTTATCATTTTAATTACACATATAGAATATTCAGGCACAACTTTGAGCACTAATTCGTAAAGAACTAAACTCCACTACCGCCATCGTACCATTTTTTGCAGAAATCTTAAATCTCCAAAGCTCAGTCGTAAGCCCTTGAACAAATAAACGTTTTTCAAGTTTATAGACACTATATGTATCCAATAATACTAATAGATTAATTTTTATAGAAAAACAACTGGAAAACACGCAAAGTAATTCATTTTTAAATATCAGCCTGTACAACAACGTATACCTATACATTTCGAGGATCACTAATGAGTAAAGTTGTTTGTTTAACAATTATTTTTATTAAAACGCTTAGTAAATACAATAATTACCTACTTAATTGAATATTGTATCAGAATCGCCAAATTAACATCAAATAGCTGATTTAAAATGCGATTAATACATCATTAACGTCATCCGTTTGTGTGCCTTTTGCAAAAATTAATAAAGCAAACAATTATTTTATTGGATTCATATCAATATTTTACGGTTGACGTATTCATACTTGATTAATTAATAATTATTTATTCGCCTCTGTATTTTAGCGGTCCTGGTGTTGGATTTGACTTTATGAGGTGCCGGGCTTGATTCGCGGGTGGGGCAACAAAATGAAAACGTGGTTTTTCCAATTTTCTAATAAAACGTTGCTCGGGATTGGATGTGTGCCCGTTTGGCGATAGGCTTGCCACTTATCACATTGTGGAACTTAGTGTCTTCGTCTAGTCGTGGGTGCTCTGGTTGTGCCTCTGCCTACTTCTTAGTGGATACTTACTTCCTTATTTAATTATTTACTAGCTGTTGCTGTGGTTTCGTTGTGTTTTTGTTCTTAAAAATGTTTTTAACTGTCATAATAACAAATATAAGTCGTAAAATGAACTAGTAAGTTGAATTTTCTCAAGTCAGTCAGATCAGGGCGTTACCGTAAGCTCTAATATTATTCAACATACTTATTGTCATCGAAGAAAGACAACCTAATAACGTATGTCTTAAAATTGATTTTATATAAAAATATTATGTATTAAACGTATTATGTGAATTCGCTTATAAAAAAAAATTGTATTTAGTTTGATAACGTGGCCTAAAGGCTCGTACACAAAAAGACGCTGCGATCGCTGTAATGCAGAAATGTACGACGAGTAACGCAAAAAAACCTCAAGTCTCCATCGTACTCCATCTTACTACGAGGCGCGGCACTTCGTCTTATTGTAGAAACTCACAGGAAGAGCACGGTGAGTTTCACCTTTTTCAAGGTTTTAGATTTTTTATTTGTTAACTTCTTAAAACACTTTATTCTTAATTTAATACAAGCATGTACTAATGCATATTGTGTATCTGTTTCTTATTTATGCTTTTTTTAATACCAATAAAAAAAACTTTTTAATACCAATAACAGTGTGATATCTATAACATTTTATTTCTGAATATTACCTGCGAATTCGATGACGTATAATTGTATCACGCGATGTCGTGAAGTGTATTTGTGTACGAGCCCTAAAGTACCAGCTATAAGAAAGAGACGTTGGATTAATATCTATGGTATCTACTCGTGAAAAGTATGTAAAGAAAATTGTTTGAAAAAGAATACTGTTTACGAAACACTAACTACTAGGTGGTACTAGGTGGTAGAGTTTAGCAGCGACTCGCCTGGATTGGTACCACCGCCTTAACTATTCCTGCCGCCATAACGTCATGACGTGTTCCGGTTCGGAGGGTAAGGTAGCCGGTAAACTTACTTTTGCTCGAGGCCTAACATCCCGGCCCCAGGTTGGCAACGCACCATTACCACCTTTGGTGTCTCTAGGCGAATGAATTTCTTACCATCAGGAAATCCGTCTGCTTGTTTGCCTTCCAATATCATAAAAAAAAACCTCTACCATTTTTATAACCTAAAAACAAAATAGTGTCTGGCGTAAACAAACTGCAGAATCACGTGCCATTTTACTAAAAGCATCGATAGAGGGCGCGATGATCAATCACGTTTTCATTAGCAACGCATCCAAAATGACATAGTTATGAAACGCCAGTTCAATCAGCTTGGTTTCAATAACAATTTTTCATTCTCGACACACTAATTAAGTGCTCTTCGTAAATATCGAGTGACACATGGTAGGGGAATTTTAAACTTTAACCCCACGTACATAAGTCTAAGATCGAGGAAGCTCAAATAAACTTGAAAGCGACATCCTTAGTAACAAGTGTAAAATATTTTCCCCAATCGTTGTACCTGGCGCCCCTAGGGATATTTCAAGGGTGAATAAGCTCGCATAATGGCAAAGGGTACAATATTTTAAATTTCAATCGCTGCAAGCGGTCCGGCATCTCCCCGGGGTGGCAAAAAACAAAGTTTTCATTTGGTGACTTTGGATAAGTGTTATAATAACTTATTACGTCTGGAAATGATTTCGTCTCCAATATCAAAGGGAATGTGTTTTCAAAGCTTTTCATTCCGTTTGCATTAAAATTAATAACTTTTACAAGTTTTTAAATAAGAAATATTTCAACGCAGACTATTTTTCACCTTTGTGGTCTAGCGGTCCAAGTATTGGACTTGACTTCATGAGGTCCCAGGTTTAGATTCCGGGTCGGGCAACAAGAAAATGTGGTGTTTTTAATTTTCTAAACAAAATGTTGCCCGGGATTGGATATGTGCCCGGTTGGCGATAGCCTTGCCACATAACACATTGTGGTACTTAGTGTCTTCGAAATTAATATTTTATTTACGTGATACGATAGCGGATAAACACACGATTCTCCTGATGTTAAAAGAACCGTGGACAATATATAATTGATGTTAAAGGTGCGTTGCTGTTATGATAAATATGTTAGGTCAATTGTTGAATCAACTGGATACCCTACCTTCTGGACCAGAGCATCATAATATTATTATTATGGCGGTAATATAATAACAATATTATTACCAGACGGGTAAGGCAGTGGATCTTTTTACAAGGGCAAGTTATTGCATAGCACTCTACCACCATTGAAATATACAGGATGACAGGTGAGATACCTTCAATATTTGAGGACGTGTTAGTATGCGAACATATATCATGAAATAAAATAACATAAAAACGAAATATTAAATAACTTCTTAGTAAACTTCGTACACAGTACAGGGAGAGTCCAGTATTTAACTGCGGAATAATTGGACGCCGCGCGGACACCGCGGTAGCGGGATGGAGGGCGGGGGTGGCGGCGGCGTGTCGTGTGCCGCGCCGCACGTGACGGACTATAATATCCAAATTTCACTTATTTTTAGAGATATTTCGATAAAAAGTAAATTTTTTTTTATATCAAGTTAACGAGAATCGAGTACCGAGTATTCTCCATAAGTACTGAAGGTATCTCACCAGTCAGTCTGTATAGAGCTACGCATTTTACCACCCAGAGTCTTTTTGGTTTTGTATATCTTTTGCTCACCTCTTATGAGATGCCTGCAGGAAATCATGTAGTTTTTTCTAAACAGGAGACCCAGACTAACACGAGAAAAAAATACACTAGTTTAAAAAATGAAACTGTGCTCTTCTACTTGCATGGTCGATGCTCTACCAATTGAACTACTATAGATGAGGTCCATATTTTAAAACTAACATAAAAAATGTTCAAGCGAGGTTACGTGTCTAAAATATGTATATGAAGACAAATTAAATTTTAGTTAGAAGTATTCTTAGCACGAAAATAAAACTTAAACTAGAAATGTGTAGTTTTTAATTATTTTTTTTCATTAATAACAGTTTATAATTTAAGCTAAACCGTCAGACGTTATCCTATCTAAAACTATGAATAATGTTGATTTTTTAATACAAATATTGTCCTGAAAAGCCCGAAATTAGTAAAGATATAGACATAAATAATACAGACTGGCTTAGCGAAATCGCTTCACCGTTCACGCATGATAGAAAATAAGGATTCATTTTATGACTTGTTCAAAGTTGACCTTTTTAACTTCAGCTTAATAAAGTGAGTTTTATTTATAACAAAACTTATGTCACAGTCAGTTAACGTGACATGGTACAAACAGAAAACTTTTAAATGAATGAAATATCTATATTTAATTATTTATTTACTCTTTTTCTAATAAATGTATTCGCGTCTATGGTCTAGTGATCTAGCGTTAGGCTTGAGCTACTAAGGTCCCGGATTCAATTCACGGGTCGGGCAGCAAAGAAAAGGAAATGTGTATTTTCAATTTTCAAATAAACATAACGTTGATCAGGATTGGATACACACCCACTTGGAGAAAGGATTGCCACCTATCACATAAGATTCATGAAAGGATTGAAATTCACTTTCTAAAGAAATGTTCCGGAAAATTACAGTTTGGACGAATTAAAAGCAAGAGTGCTTAGTGTAATTCCATCAGAGACTACATCACTTTCGGTCAGGCGAGGTATGTGTCATCATTTTAATCTATCTGCTGTGAAAAACTCTAAATGTACGCACAAATTACATTCATCATATTAAACAGAGATCTAATTCCCATAGCATGAGTAGTAGTATCTATATGAGATCTTACCAAGCAAAACCTTTAAGGAATCGTTTAAAAAATTGTTACAATGAGGAAATATTGTGTGATTTTAATGCAAAGAATGAAATTACTAAAATAAATGAAGTAATGAATGGCAGCATTATATAAAAAAAAGGTATTGTCAAGCTTTGTTAAAATTAATACATCCATAAAATAAAACGCGCAAAATTTAAGCATTACCCCCAAGATTAATTCAGCCAGTCGTTATCGCCACCTTACGATTGCCGACAAATTCACGCTGGAGTACATCTTTTCATATAAATCGCCAATTTCGTGCGACGTTTCGATAACGCACCTATAATCATTATAATAAGTCATAAATTCCATTGAAATTCGGTCACATTTCCGTGGGCTCTTATCGCGTGGCTGCAGTCGGTTTGAAAAATACCCGCACCTCGGATTCATGATTTGGTTGACGTCATTCGACACTTCCAATCGATTTGAGCTTAATACTCGCCATATATTCAATCTTAGTCACGACCATTTTCAATCGCAATCACAATCGAAATCGTAATAAATGTGAAGTATAATTCGATATTTAAAAGTGGAAAAAGCTTTTAAGCTTCATAGATGGCATAGTAAACTTAAGTTTTAACCCAAAACTTAGTAGGTAGTAGTAGTCTTTATAGGGTCCTTCCAAAAAGCGTTTTCAAATTTTCTTAATGTGATCAATACACGTGATAAAAGATATGTGTATGAAAAATTAAGCGATTAAATTACTTTTATTTTTTTCTTAGGACGTACTGCAAACAAAACTAAGAACATAAAGAGACTATAAAATATTTATAAAAACAAACTAATACTATATGATACACTAGCTGCGCCCCGCGGTTTCACCCGCGTAAGTCCCAATCCCGCGGGAACTCTGGGATAAAAAGTAGCCTTTATGTTATTCTGGGTCTTCAGCTACCTACATATCAAATTTCATCGTAATCGGCTTTGTAGTTTTTGCGTGAAAAAGTAACAAACATCCATACATACAAACTTTCGCATTTATAATATTAATAGGATATAATAATAGGATTATAAGCGATATTATTAAGTGAAATATAGGAAAAGTTCATTTTACATGTGCTAAGTAGAATGAATAAAAACAATTTATAATCACGTTATTTTAAACACAGACATCTTTTATTATCTATAAGTATGTACTAAACATGGTCCAAAAAGTTTTGATACCTATTTCGGAAGGACCTTATTATACTATACAAAAACGAATCCCCATTCCGTGTTTATTATGAACGGATGGACCGATTCTACAAATTCTTTTTTTGTTGTGCTGGTTTTTGTCGGTGAAGGATATTATAGAGAGAAAACCTGAAAAAAACGCAGGGAATATGGGACAAACAAAACTTAATTTTATTTTTATTCAAGCTATTAGTAGCTTTTAGGCTAGTTACTTAGCTAGTTACTTATAATACAGAACCTATTTAATGCAATAAATTTATTAAGCAGTTATTTGAACCAAATGAAGAAACTTAAAAAAGTTTTAATTATACGTAGTCTAGGTTACTATGAGTAGTCAATATGTCAATAAGTCAATAATATAATCTGTTTAAATTATAAATATTGTTAAGTTTATTTTGTGATGTAGGTAATTATTTGTATATGGATAACTTTGTTTAGGTAAGTAACATGGACGTGTTTTAAGAGTAAGATGCCTTACCTACAAAATAAAAATAATTTGAATTTGAATTTAACTAAACTTGTATAAAATCAAGCTTAACGACTACTCTATCTACATATTGTCACAAATTTTCAGATATATTTCCAACAGTGTGTAACTAGATTTCTTTTGCCTTCCCTTTAAAAAAAACTGTTCACTTGATACTTGATTCGCTTGGTACTTACTACTTACCAACAGTATCACCATAATGTCATCCAGACTAGATTGTAGATTCTGTAACGTTTTGCCCTGAAAGTTTTACTATTCCTATTCCTATCGATATACCTTGTATAGAACAGACGCGGACACTGAACTGACACAAGACAAAGCTCATCTAAGATTCTGTTTTCTTCTTCTTCTTTGTCATCTATAAGCGACAATCAAATTATACTAAAAATCCATCCGTTTATTTGCTGTGAGGTCCCATAAAAATAAACAGTTATTAATCAAAATGTATAATTAAGCGCAGTAAAAGTGCAAAAAATGACTCCCAACTATTTCATTAGGTACAAAGTCACGACTTGATTCTGTTTTCGAAAGTTGACTAATGTTTCCGAAATGGTCCTACATACATTTTATTAACAGCCTGTAGTAGTTTTTCATTTTTCACACAATTCTCACTCACTCACTTACCATGTGCAATAATTTATGCACTATCGTTAATTTGTATTTATACATATCGGATCATGATAAAACTAATATGGGACCACCTAGAAAACATGGCCTATCTTCCTAAAGAAGAAATATCTAAATTTGTTGGCTATATCTAGAGTAAGAAAACTTAGAACATCCTCCTTTTTGGAGTCCGTTAAAAAGCATTGAAAGTTACTCACAATAAATAGGGATGGATTTAAATGATTTCGAAATAAGCAAAATAAATCGCATTTAACGAAACAAAACATCCAAAATTTCCCTCAGAAGATCTCGTTAGACAACTAATGAATCTATTGAAAGTTCACGGAGCGAAGCCGGGTGGTAAAGAAAGAGAGGTTAGGTGTAGGGTTGGCACTACTTCAAGATAAATTACATAAATACGGATTTTATTTTCCTTATAGAATGAGTTGTATTTATGTGAGATTTTACTATTAATTTCAATATTGCTTTAGTCTGTCATTAATAAAATCCATTATTAAATAACCTGTATAATTTAGATTAAGAATATGAAAATATTAATTTCACCTCGACCAAATAAAAGTTTCTTGTGATTTTTCTATGTGACTAAAAACGACCACCGCATCAAAACGAGGAAACCCTCGTCATTATCACTTAGAAAAGTACATGGTTCAAAGAAATAAAATTCAAATGATTGTATAGTATTGAGTGGTTCCTATATGAAAGTCTGTAAAATTTTATAATTATTGTATTTCAGTACCGTGTTTCATAATTATATACAAATATGTTAATGTTTTGTTTTGCTTATTTCATTATAACTTATATATTGTTAGTTTTTAAAACTAATAAATGTTTTAACCAAATGTGCATATCATTTGGTTACAATATTTTATAGTTTTTAAATAACAATGGTTACATTTTTTAACAGAATTTAATCTAGCTGTTTTAAAACACTACTCCTTCATTGTGCAACTTGCAATTTGAGATTTTTTCAGTGTTTCATACTTTATAATCCACCAATCACAAAATCTTAAAATATGATATACAATGCCAGCTTAATCGATCCGGACAAATCACTCAACGGCACTGCCTCCCTGCAATCACTGTGGTTTGTTTCTAGACGTTTCGCTAAGACATAATATAAAATTCCAGTTTTTTGAATAAATACAAAAAATCCGTAAAACACGTAAATTGATTCAAAGTAGGTTAATCTGTTTTAAATAACATTTTTGTTGGAAAGTTATAACGCCGATTTAAATTAAAACATAAAAATATGCAGATTTGTATAAAATATAATTATAAAATAAGTACGTTACTCGGTAAAAAGTAGGAAAATAAAAAAGGAAAATCACAGCGGAACAAAAAATGCAACCATTGATTCTGTACATGATAGACATGCATATGTGCTGGAATTTTGTGTCGGAAATTTCATATATTTTTTTAAGTTTTTGAATTTTTTTATTGCTTTTATTATTATTTTATTAACACTGTCTAACGAAACTCAATTTTTATTTAATATCTAACAAATAACACATTTTTACTAAAAACAGCAATGCAATAAAAATACCGTATTAGGTCAGCACCTACAGCTCGCAACGCGCGGCTTAATGCGTATACTTTGTTCGCTATAGGTACATTGCGGACTGAAAAACTGCTAAAAATTTAACCACTTGTTTCCGACAAAAACTGTAAAAAGGAATTTTGACGTCTGATATATATCAAAACTAGTACAGAAGATTACACATTACACAAAACTCAAATAAACTGAATAAGCATTTTTCAAATACACAAAATTTTATGTAACGTTTAACTCTAACTGTATTGGTGTATGCTTTCGTAGCAACTTGATGTCATGTTTAAGTTTAAAAAGTTGTTTAACATCCGCAAGATATTTAACAACTCCTCTTCTTCTTGCATACTTATGCAAGTTTGAGTTAAGTTTACCGACACCAGTCGGCTTGAATTCTTCTAAAAAGTTTAACTAACAAATAGAAAATATATTTATCGTCAAAAAGGTTTACGTGACTGCAAACGTCGTCGAGAAAAATACGTTAACGTAAAATAAGTAATTTTAAATTTTTTTTAAAAAAATTCGATATATAGCTTCAGTTGACAACCCTAGCTAGAGGTCTAATAATTTGTGTTAGGGCCGAGGTTCCGTGATATCACAACGTCGCGACCCATTGAGCCGACGCAAAGCCTAATTCCATTTTGCTCTTGCTTGAACTTGAGAGGAACGAGGCGTATCTAAGTTGCCAAGGATTTCGTAGACCAAATACAAATATTTTGTTCCATTCTCCCTTCAATAAGATCACAAAACTTTTAGATAATTTATGAAAGCATCAAATTCATTAAACAGATAATTTTAGGGTTGTATTTTTCTCTAAAATATTTTAAGAAACCATTCTCCAATAACACCGAAATTATATCAAAATATATGATGGTTCGTGTATTCTAGCCTTAATTTATTAGCCCATTTGCCAAGACCAAGCCAAGGATCAAATGCTCGTTCCTGGGTTAACTGTGAGTTAAATTCTAAATAGAAATAAATAACTTTCTTTTTGATAGTTTGACTCATTAATAAAAGGCATGGTCCAAAACCACCCTGAGTCTAATAAGCATAAGATTTATACGCTTATTATTATTCTCAATGTTAGCTTCTACTTTAAGTATATTTTAAAATGGGAGCACAACAACTTCATCCATGGCGGAAATATTATTTTTCTATTTTGTCAGATTTTGACACTATGAAGTAAGTAAGTAAGAATCTTCACGCCCATATTACCGAAGAGGTAGGCAGAGGCACAACCAGGGCATCCACACTAGCCGAAGACACTAAGTCCCACGATGTGATAGGTGGCAAGCCTATTGCCAAACGGGCACATATCCTATTCCAAGCAACATTTTTTATTAGAAAATTAGAAAAACCCAATTATTGTTTTGTTGCCCGACCCGGTATTCGAACCCGGGACCTCGCGCAGTCAAGTCCAACAACTGAACCGCTAGACCACAGAGGCCACTAATCTTGAATCGACAATTTTATTTTGAAAAACTAAAAACTAGAAGAGTTAAGGTTGGAATCGATTTAAATAATGACTGTACGGAAAAAAGGACTTAAGGAAACTATCATAATTATTTATAACTGAAAAAGGTTCACCAGCCCGAGAAAACTTTAAAGCATTTTTACATGATTTGATAATTTTAGTCCAAAAAAAATATGTTTTCCAAGGGAACATAAATTCAAATATTTTTTGTAAATATATTTCGAAAAGGAAGTGTAAGAGATATAGATTATATTCCAAAGTAAAGTATTAATTATTTACAGTATTTTAGGCATCGTGTACCGTTTGTTGGTTTTAGGGCAAATTTTGTATATGAAGTGATCCATTTATTTTAATTTGCAAGTGGCCCTTCGTAGAATTATTAACCTAATTAATATTTTTTGGCAATTTTCTGAAAGCAATTCCGAAGATTTTTCTTTTCTCATACAACGTCTTAGAGGAACCAGTTAAATATTATATCCTTATGTGTGTGAATGTATATGTGCATCTCTACCGAACAGCTGGTTAAAGGCCAGCATAAGTTTTATGGGTCGTTACTTACATAAATACTGGTGGCAGAGTGCCGTGTATTTAACCCGGGTAGGGATCCACAACCTTACTTTTCTTTTCTGCTGTAATGATACTTTCGTGTTACGGTCTGGCAAGTAAAATAGACACTAAAATAGCACAAGAGTTTCCAGCTATTGCCATAGTGTCGCATCTTAGTATAGCTGATGGAAAATGATCACCTCCGCCCACGGAAATCCGCAACACCAGGAGTATCACAGATGCGTTGCCGACCTTGGTGGTGTGGTGCATCTGTGGTGTCTCTAGACCACAATGTCTCGTTTACAGACACGATGGCCACGTGAGTCTCCTGATGGTAAGGGATAGCATTATTCTGTGGACGGGATGTTAGGCCTATTGTGCAAGTCTACCGAGTACTTTACCTTCTGATCTGGAACATGATAAAAGTCATTATGGTGGCATGAATAGGTAAGGTGGTGAATCCCTACCCGGAAAGAGACTGCACAGCTCCCTATCACCAGTGAAAAACTGAATTTTTTAATGTTCAATAACCCTCAACAATACTTACATATAATATCCCTTCCGATGATTAAGAATGAGGTCAAATGTACTGATGACCTTGAAAGTCTAAACAGATCATAAACTATAATTAAGAACCATCTCGATCATGATTTGCATCAGCTTTCAAACGTAAAATTCCCATCAAAATCGGTCCGTGCGTTGAAACGTTATGATGCCACAGACAGATAGATATACACACAAATACACGCACTCACACACATATTTGTACACACACACATACGCAAAGAGAGAGAGGGAGAGAGAGAGTGAGATATCAAACTTATTACACCCCTCTTATTCCTTCAAGAATTGAAAAAATGTATCCATATAAGTTAATATGAATGAGAGATTAGCTAAAACTCGCTCACAAAAGTTTGGAATTTCAACGTGACATTTCTCTCCAAAGTGTCACATGTTTGAAAAGTTCATTTTTCAATCTACTGCATTTTTATCAATGGAAATATGTCCTATTTTCAGTTTCATTTAAATTCTCTTTCTATTGTCAGACACAGCATTCAATATACCTTCAGTTTAGAATGGTTTTGCAACATATACTAATTGGAAACAGTTACCTTTGTTTTGTGCAACGCAAAGGGGGTAATATACTTCTTAGTCTATAACTGTATGTTCGACTGATAGCTGTGGTACAATGGATTGTAGTAATTAAGACATTAAATCGCATGAGTCAGATTAATGAATCTTTTTTTTAAATTAGTTTAATCTTGGGTGACAGTTTCACTAAAGACAAAAGGACAACCAAAAATTCAATATAAGAAATTAAACTTGACGAACTATCATGATGGGTATATCGTCAACCATTGAATATTTAAAATTACTTCTATTCCTTTAATTTATTAGGGCCACTTGTACGTTCCTGGGTTAAGTATTTAACACAGCGTTAGCGTCTTACTAGTATTAAATCACCTTATATTTGACAGTTTAACTTAATATTAAATGTAACTCGTGAATGTGCAAGCGCTAGAGTACCTACCGGACCTTTGTCAGGAATATAAGACATGTTTCGTTAGATAGGCAACGTAACCTTCACATCTTTTGAATCTATATGCGGTACGTATTTGTTGAATTTCTCTGTATCTAAATTTCAAAAAAACATTTTAAATCTTAATCTTCGTTTACACTGCGACACTACACATTAGAATACTCAGTGTGAATACAGTACAAGTGTATGTGTGTAAAGACGGGTGTTACACATTGTGATAGTTTCTACGATGCATCAGTTAGTTTTGCATCTCCACCA
This sequence comes from Calephelis nemesis, assembly GCA_002245505.1. Lineage (NCBI taxonomy): Eukaryota > Metazoa > Arthropoda > Insecta > Lepidoptera > Riodinidae > Calephelis > Calephelis nemesis. The sequence goes on from NJDD01001027.1 coordinate 363,779, forward strand.
TCACATCATGAAAGTCTGTTTCACTTTAAATAGTAAAGGCATAAACGTCTGATACTTATGTCGCATTTTCTTTCGTCGTCTAAATTCTAAATACACCTTAAGAACAGTGTGGAAATAGCGACATAATATTTAGGAGTTGTGATTTATCAAAAAATCTAAGAATTATCTTTTAAGCTTTTAAACTAAATGCTGCAAAATGTTCTAGAGTCGTAATAAATTACTAGCTGCGCCCCGCGGTTTCACCCGCGTAAGTCCCAATCCCGCGGGAACTCCGGGATAAAAAGTAGCCTATATGTTATTCTGGGTCTTCAGCTACCTACATACCAAATTTCATCGTAATCGGCTTAGTAGTTTTTGCGTGAAAGAGTAACAAACATCCATACATCCATACATCCATACATCCATACATCCATACATACAAACTTTCGCATTTATAATATTAATAGGATTATATTGCATATTTATCCTAAACTAGCAAATTAAGCAAACTTCGTATATTTTTATATTAACAGCTACTCACAATTTTTATATACAAAATTGAAGTGTGGTTTCTCATTGACTGCCTCGTTGGACGAGTGGTAGCGTACTCGCCTAATTACATCGACCAACCGCGAGGCTCGGGTTCGATTCCCGACGGGGGCAGGCATTTGTGTGATGAATATTTAGATGTCTGCATTTCCGGGTCTGGGTGTTTATTAAATTTATTCTGGTATCTATTTAAGTATTAATATGTAATAGTATCGTTGACTAATACCCATAACACAAGCATATAATTTGCTTTGGGGTTAGATTCAATTTGCGTGATTTGTCCATGGGTATTCATTATTCATTCATTTATTCATATATATTTATTCATTATTCATATATTTTCCCTTTTTATATGCTTGTCCTGACAATAACATATACAACAATAAAATAATTGGTTCATCCGTTCAAGCATGATGCGATGACCACGCCAAATGGGAATTCAACTATAGATGTGAATGGGAATTCTAGGGACTTCTAAACTACTTCTCCGCTTTTAAACAAATTTGTACGTTGCGTGACAAACAAATTTTGATACAACTTGAAAGATAGAAAATTTTTATATCTAGTTGTTTACAAAAATCACAAAGCTAACATTTATAACTCAATAACTTTAATACCGATTTTCACGATTTTTTATTTGTCCCTATATTAACAAGAAACCCTTGTAATATTAGATAACTAAGAAAAGTAAATTAACTAGCTTTCTATAAATTTTAAAGAAAGAAAAAATTTCGCCCCAGACAGGATTTGAACCTGTAACCTTTCGTCTCAATCCGACGAATGCTCTAACCAATTGAGCTACTGAGGATTCAAGTCCCGTGGCGAAATTTTTAATTTTTCAAGATTACAGGTTCAAATCCTGTCTGGGGCGAAATTTTTTCTTTCTTTAAAATTTATAGAAATTTATCCCACGCACAGGGCAAGTGCTAAAAAAATAAAAAATTAAAATACGATAAATTAACTAGGATAACTATGTGTATGCAGTACTAAGGTTAACATAATGGAGTTAACTAACAAATTTGAATAGACGTATATTTTGTCAGGCACACTCAACAGAGTAATGTCGTTAGTAGGCGAATTATATTAGGGCTGAGAGCGGGTGTCGCGGTGTGTCGGCAACAACTAATTGCATTTACAGCGATAGAGCGCTAAAGCAAGCGATGGTAATGGACGGTATTAATTAACGCGAGCGTCTCAGCAAATCAGCGGAATATCTATTACCTATAGAAATATCGGGTGTAGCTACATTATTTATAACTAGCTGCGCCCCGCGGTTTCACCCGCGTAAGTCCCAATCCCGCGGGAACTCCGGGATAAAAAGTAGCCTATATGTTATTCTGGGTCTTCAGATACCTACATACCAAATTTCATCGTTATCGGCTTTGTAGTTTTTGCGTGAAAGAGTAACAAACATCCATACATCCATACATACAAACTTTCGCATTTATAATATTAATAGGATTTAATGATAATAGTATCCATACGAAGTGCATTTAAAATTATATTTTAGGCGCCGTTTGCATAATTTTTGGACAGATTAAGGATTGATTATCTTGACATTTAGTTAAAGAAAAAGTATCTTCACGCCCATACCCCCGAAGAGGTTGGCAGAGGCACAACCAGGGCACCCACGACTAGCCGAAGACACTAAGTCCCACAATGTGTTAGGTGGCAAGCCTATCGCCAACTGGGCACATTTCCAATCCCGACCAACATTTTTTTAATAAAAAATTGGAAAAATCTAATTTTCTTTTAGTTGGCCGACCCGGGATTCGAACCCAATGCAGTTAAGTCCAACACCCGGACCACTAGACCAAAGAGGCGATATTCCGAAAATAGGTGTTGTATTCCATCCATACTGTAATTGTATTCCATCAAAAAAAGGTAATGAAACTGAGCTTAGGAAGCTTATTTGCTTTATTTAATGTTAAATTTGAAAAAGTACAAAAATTAGGAAGTAAAGTTTAAAAAAAATTGGAAGTAAAACCTTTTTTAAATTAACAACTTTTGAGACACGCTAAGACCTATTGCTGTACTGCCTCGTTCATCATAACATTTCTTTTATTTTTCCCAAAATTAAAGTAATTATGTTTAACTCCTTATTTTGCCTATGACACTCGTAGCTTGTATTTTTAGTTTTATTTTTAGACCTGAATCCAATCGTGGCCAATATTTATTTTTGTCATAACAGATAGGTACTCATCCACAGCTATTTTAAAAATATACCAAACATTTATTTATCGTGTAGTTTTTATAGCTTGTCTTTATTAAATCTTCTCCCTTACCCAGTCCCATACCTCTTCTGTTGTGCTAATAATAATCATCTTCTTCATTTTTCAAACAAAACTCTGTATTTAATAACCTACACAAAATGTCGAAAATCTTACCTTCTTACTTTTGTCTTACACTGTTTTAGTTTTAGAGTTTATCATGTTTGAAGTTATATATATAATATGCTTATCACTAAAACAATTTAGTTGTTCAATTTTTTTTTTAATTTTTTACTTTTTCATTTGTGAGATTGGAGGAAATCCTAAAAAAGCGTGATAGTAATTTTAAACGTATCCGCCAAATGGGACTAAAGTATGTTTTGTTTTACCATAACATACGCGTCAGTCCCTTGTTAGAAAGGTGTTGTTATTATATGGTTACTCCACGTTTATTAATAACGTTTTCAATATGAAGTTAGTACTAATTGGTTACTCAGGTAGTAATAAGTGCAGTTGTAAGCTCGGATAATACTTGAAGTAAGCGATTTTTATACTACAATGGTTAGACTAAAGTTATATAATATATAGACCATCTGTGATCTTTATATTTTAATTTAATGCACTTTGGCAAGCATTATTATTAATGCATATTAGTGTTCTGCAATTCTTCTACACGTAAACTATAAGTGTGCCAAATTTCATACTCATCCGTTCGTGTATTTTTTTTTTAAAACTGTCCAAAGATTTTGCTTTACGTATTAATATTATGATGTCTTGATTTATTTTATACAAAAATCGTGTTATTTAATATTGATATATATACAGCTAGCACACTGATTTCCTCATGATAAAAGATGACCGTAGCCTGTAGACATCATAGATGTTTTAGATGCGTCGCTATTTTGTTGCCAGGGTGTTTGGTTAGGTCTACCTTCTTCCGCACTGGAACATGACACTGTTCTTATGGTGGCAGGTATAATTAAAGCTTTGGATCCTTACTTTGACAAGTTGCACTCTACCACCACTAGTCTTGTTAGTAATGACCCTTTAGCTCTCCTTTCATGACCTGTCTGGCAAGAAGGCGGTTGTCTATTACACAAAAGGGACTTGGAACAGTGATGTTAAAACTAGTACTTTCATTACCGTTATTACTATTTGTACACAATGAAATGTCAAATAAATAAGGCTTCAAACACACAATAATCAAAATACTCTCGTAAATATAACACGATAAAATCGCCTTTAGACGTCACCATTAGAATATTTACCGCTGTAAAATTGAAAACTTTTCTAAACACGTCGTTGAAAAGCGAATAATAATAAAGAAGTCGTATAGCGGTGTCTGAGCACTGGTGTTACAGTATCAGATGGTCCATAAACGTTGGAATGTTGAAAGTTGTTCGATGGGAACAAGCTATAGTCAGCCTTAATAACAACATTCAGCCTTCAGGTTGCAATATACATATGATATACATGAGTACAGTTAGATGTCTTCTTTTGTAACTTAAACGGTTAGAGGCTGGAACTCTCTGCCAAGAAGGCGTTTCCGGGGAAAAGTAATTTAAGCGTCTTCAAGGATAAGGTAAATAAGTGCCTTCTAGTTTAGTATATTTTTACTTGTGATTTTTTCTCTATTTCCGGATTTTTTCTTTAATTTGTTTTATATTAATAACAACCAGTTTAAAGTTTGTTTCAAAGACAAATAAAGCTATGTTCGTATCAAGCTAGTTATTATATTTTAAAACACATTTTATTCTGACCGCTTCGTTGGTCCAGTGGCTAATGTACACGCGTAACTACACCGATCAACCGCGAGGCTAGGGTTTGATTCCCGACAGGGAAAGGCATTGTGTTACGAACATTTAGATTTCTGCATTTCTGGGTCTTGGTGTTTATGAGATTTATTTAGGTATCTATCTATGTATTAGTATCGTTGACTGACACCCATAATACAACGTAACGTATCCAGGGATGTTTACTGATTGATCTATTTATTTGTTTATTTAGTATTTTAATGTATTGTGGTATAATATGATTAAACACGACAAAAAGCTACTTTTAATAAAAATATAAGCTATATTTAATAAAAAATAAAAATGGTTTTTGAATTTAGGTACTCTTGTCGTCAAAATTTAACTAAAATCTCAAATTCAACTTTTCTATTTTTTAAAAACCCATTAAGCGTTATCTACGAATACGACGTATATCCTTTTGCATTAAACCATCAGTTTACTCAGTATAAATAAATATACCGAAAGTTATTTAAGTTTTGCACAACAATTCCAAAAAAAGTGTTTTAGTTCATGTAAAGAATTTAGTCGCAATTTAATTAGTAATTTTTAGTTTATAACCGACGCCTGAAGGTATACATAGAGAATTGTAACAGTTTGTCTTTCTTTTATTCCAACCAGAAACTCGGCACACGAATTTTACGAATACGAAGCAATAAGTTATAAATAAATCGTTTCACAGGCGGCTGACTACAATTTCAAAATCGCAAAAGAATCTGGAAATACCTTTCGCAAAGAAACCCTTGTGGAAGCCCGCTTAGTGAAAATATTTGAATCTAGTCACGGTGGAAGTTGCGAGAAGCAGTCGATCGATGCACCTGAAATCTCCCCGGATAAAACTTCTATAACAAAATTCGTAATAATTTTCCAGTGGAAAATGCTTTGTGACATAGGTTAAGTTATAACTTGTACCAACACTTCACAACTTAACTTGAACTAACTTGAACAATAGTTAGTCCGTGTTTTGTAATGTGTTTTGATATTTGTTACTCGATAAAGTTAAAGCGTCTTGTCAATAAACGTAGACTAAAGTACTCCCTGGTTTAAGTTGAGGATTCAAGTCCCGTGACGAAATGAATCCTCAGTAGCTCAATTGGTTAGAGCATTCGTCGGCTTGAGACGAAAGGTTACAGTTTCAAATCCTGTCTGGGGCGAAAAAAATTTTTTTTTCTTTCTTTAAAATTTATAGAAATTTATCCCAAGCACAGGGCAAGTGCTATAATAAAAATACGTTGCGAGAAACGAAAATTATGACTATTCTGAAAATGTGAATTTCATCTGCAATGATGAACTCATTTGGTGGGTACTCAGAATTGTGTATCTATAGGACATAACTACCCGCGTTAACGGTTTAGAAAGGAATTAAAAAATTTCGCTACGGGACTTGAATAATCAGTAGCTCAATTGGTTAGAGCATTCGTCGGCTTGAGACGAAAGGTTACAGGTTCAAATCCTGTCTGTGGCAAAAAAAAAATTTTTCTTTCTTTAAAATTTATAGAAATTTATCCCAAGCACAGGGCAAGTGCTATAATAAAAATACGTTAAGTTGAACTTGTCTGTATTATAGTTTAATAAAATCTACAATGACAACTTCAGCCTTAGCCTACGATATTCAATGATAACAATAATAATATGCATATATAAAATAATTGAGACATATATGATAAAGTAATTGAGACAGGAAAAGAATACTTAATATTTTTTGACAGTTTTAATATTAAAAAATATATTCACGCCCACATCTTCGAAACGCTTGGCAGAGGTACAATTAAGGCACTATACGAAGATACTCATGGCTATACGAAGACACTAAGACCCACATTGTGAAAAATGGTGAGCCTATCGCCAACCGGATACTGGTCCAATCCCGGACGAAGTTACCTTTATTAGAAAACTAAAATAACATATTTCCTGTTTTTTGCTGCCGCACATGGGAATTAACCTTGAGTGTTTATAAATGTATTATTAAACACCAGTCTGTTAGACCTGAACCGACCACCATGAGGGTTGGTGATACGGAACAGAATACCCTATGTCAGGAGACCCTAAAGACCTAGCACCCTATGTACCTAAGGCCCTAGATGCCTACCAGCCCTAGCCCTAACATAAGGTTTAATATATACTTATATAGATAAGTGCGGGATGTCTGTACCAATAGACCTACGGTAGCAGACGGAACCCTTCGGGTAGGATAGGTGGTAAGGAGGTGGTGATATACTCAAAGCAGATCAAGCAGGCTCACTTGACCAATTAAGGACTTGAAGGTGTCTTCGCCACTTTGAGGGGATGGTAAATGAGAAAAGAACCAAGGTTCTAATCTGCTTTATTGAAATAATTCCGAAGTATATATACAAATTACACCGACACACACATTCATACAAAATTCTTTGTGTCTCATCCGTGTAAGTTGCGGATGCAGCATCTTCTAGTGGAGAAACATCAGGACGTGATTGTATGTATATTCCGCTGTCCTCCTTTCAGTGGCGTGCCAGCAGTTGCTTGTATGTTTAATGTGGCTTTGGTCACGTTGAACAAGACCAAAGATGTGATTTATTTCCATTATAAAAATTGAAGCGCAATAAAACTGCAAAAAACCAAATCAAATTTCAATATTATGTTGGGATTTAATAATTCTCTATTCAAAAGTTTGCTAATGATTCCGAGAAGGTCCCATTCAAATTTTAATAACATCTGATAAATGATTTCAGAGTAATACTTAATACTGCATACATTTTCATCTATATGAAAATTGCATGTATTATTAACTACTAGGGGTCCGCCCTGGCTTTGCACGGTAATGAAATATACATATAAACCTTCCTCTTCAATCACTTTATCTATTAAAAAAACCGCATCACATTCCGTTATGTAGTTTGAAAGATTTAAGCATACAAAGGGACAGACGGAGCGACTTTGTTTTATACTAGGTATGTAGTAATAAATCAAAAACCACTAATATGATCATAAACAAATGTATATGGCACCATCTTAAAACCGTGAACAATCTTCAGAAACAAGAACCATCAATATGCTCGTATGTTTTCTATTGGCCCAGTAATCACGTATAATATATCCAACAAAAGGTTGTCTGGGAGAAATCGCTCTGAAGCTATAAGATCGGAACAGCTAGTATCATATGGAGGTAAATTTCTAACGAGTAAGCACGGCTTGTGTAGTATGTAATAATTTACCTAATAATAAATATCTGTTATCTTATCTATTCCTGCCGTCATAATGTCAGCGCTTGCCGTTGACGTGTTCCGGTTCGGAAGGTAAGGTAGCTGGTAAACTTATTTTAGCTCGAGGCCTAACATCCCGGCCTAAGTTTGGCAACGCACCATTACCACCTTTGGTATTTCTAGGCGGCGTGAATTTCTTACCATACGGATATCCGTCTGCTTATATGCCTTCCAATATCATAAAAAAATAACTGAATAATAACAAGGTCATTGAACTAACAATCGATATAGTATATCGATATAAAGTTAATAAAAAGGTGTAACAAGAAATTAATACCGTTTGAAATTGGCCAAATAATAAAGTGGGATGTCAGGAACAGAAAAGCAATCATGCTTGTTATGGGATTATAATTAAATACGCAGTTCATTGCGACACTCGCAACCTGTAGTCTAACTATTGAATCTCGATTTCATGCAAATTAGAAATTGGAATCGGATCTCATTTTAGTTACTGTTGAACACGGAATTTCTTTTTGCGGAGTAATGAATTGTCGAAATTTATCGCGATCTAATATCTGACTTGGCTTCTTGAGATCTTGGGTCGGGCAAAAAAAAGAAAATGTTTTTTTTTTCTGTTTTCTGGTAAAAACTGTTAGCGATAGGTTTGCCACTTATATCATTTAGAGAGTTAGTATCTTTGTTTTGGTGCCCTGATTCTTCCTTTGCTTACCTCTTTGGGGATATGGGCGTAAAGATATTTTCTTTTGTACAAAAAAGTTTAGATGAATCCGGTAGATTAATTTATTGTTTGTTATTACCTAAAAATGCTAATCATTCGCTATTGTGTTCAAGAGTGTCTAAAATGAGTCCGACTCCATTTTTTATTTTTATGAAATCGAGATTCAAGAGTAACCCTACTACACTGTACAAAATGATTTCGAATGCATTCACAGCATGGCTTGAGAATTATTAATTTACTATTTCAGGGTTCCGTATTCGTGTAGCAAAAACTTCAACTTCAACTTGCCCGTCTGTTCGTCCATCTGCATGTCATAGGCACTATACCAACAAACTATTAGGATTTTATAGTTGAAAATTTGTAGACAGGTACGATAGTATTTTTTATTAACAAAATGAATCCCTGCTTACCTTGGTCATAACAATCTCGTGAACGGATGGACCAATTTTGAAAATATTTTTTGATTGTGTTAGTTATTCTCAGGAGAAGGTTCTCGTTAAGAGAAAGGCCGGGAAAATTGCAGGAAAATCAGGTTAAGTTTACTTACGAGTATTTTTTTTATAAACAAATTGCTGGTAATAGCAAACGCTGAAGAGTTCGCCAGGTTAGCTAGTGCAAAATAAAAATACGAAAGTGAGGAGGCTCTTTATATATGGAACTTGTGCTTTTTTTTTTACTAAAGCTTTAAGTACATGTGGGGTATTTTAATATGGGTCCTATAAATATGTTAAGGTCCCCATGAAACGTTTTTGTCAAAGTAAAAAAGTCAGCAGTTAATTTAGAAATAACATTTAAAAAAAAACGCAAAAAACTCAATCATTTATAACTTTAAAATATTTAAAAAAACAAAATATTTTTTGTTGTTGAGGACAACACCCTATTTTACCAGCTTATTGTTAAAGCCCATTTGGATTTAATTGGGTAATGTTAGTATTTTGGGAGCTGTCAGCTAGGAAGGTAGATGGTCCTATATAATCAAGCAATTAGGTCCCATACTCTCAGTATAAATTGTAAAAATGATAGGAAAATTATTATGCCAAAAAAATTATTCTTATCACCAGGAGACCAAACTGCATGTTCGATATCTTATAACAAAAACATGTTGGAAATTAAGAAATCTGTATAGGTAACTCGTACAAAGCTTAAAGCAGTTCTTACCTTTGCACCAGAAACTCGTACATAGCTTTTATCGCATGCCTTTGAACCATTGTAGCTGGGACCGTCACAAAGGTTGTCAAGAACAAATGGTTCAGAATTAGCCTTGTTATTGTAGGTTGCCTATAATTATAAATACTAATTGCTTACGATATCTTGCGGGAGTTTTGACATTTCTAATCTTGTGCTGTCCCTTTTTTTTAGTTTTTGGCTAGGGCATTAACATTTTGTAGGGTTAATCTTGAATCTCGATATTAGGCAAATAGGAAATCGGACTCGGGTATGTCATTTTAGGTACTCTTGCACATAGTGGGTTTTTAACTTTAAGTTTCAAAAGAATTTAACGAATCCTATAAAAAATATTGTTTTAAAGCAACTTCATATCAGTTATTTGCTAGTAGTGTTCAAGACTTTTTTTAAGTGTGGAAAATCCCCCGGATTTGTCGGACTCGAACCGACTAAAAACCGCACTATGACCTTCGCGCCACCCGGCTAGGAGCAAGATGGGGTCGCGTTGGTATTCACCATTCCATTGTGTTCAAGACGACCTAAATGACGTAACCGATTCCAATTTCCAATGTTGCATGTATCGAGTTTCAAGAGTTACCCTACTAGTATTAGTCAAGTTTAATTTTGCAAAAAGAACACAATTAAGTAAAATATTTAGATAAACCTAATCAACATGAGCCATAATTGGACATTGAAAGCCATGTCTGAGTCTTGTGCCAAAAATTCATTAACTTAGTGAGATTTGATGGCAATGAGGAAATAAAAGATACACCAATTTATTATTATGAATTGTTCATTTGTGTTCGTTAAATAAACAAAATTGTGTATAAAATGCCACCAGAAATGTGAGAGAGGGCTTCTTGTTTCAAGGTATATTACAATTTTCATTATTAAAGATAATCAAAAAAAACCTCCCTAAAGTCATATTTGAAATCGACCCTAAAAAGGAGGAGGTATGTTTTGTTTTCGTAAGGCTTAATGCAGTTACGTCACCAAGATGAAAGTATCTTCACGCCCATTTCCCTAAAGAGTCCTACCCTTTTGTTAATTTATTTTATTTATTTAATTATTTAGTATCTCAATACCCATATCCACAAAGAAGTAGGCAGAGGCACAACCAGGACACCCACAACTTGCCAAAGATACTAAGTCCCACGATGTGATAAGTGGCAAGCCTATCACCAACCGGGCACATATCCAAACCCAAGTAACCTTTTTTAAAAGAAAATTTTTAAAAACCTCTTTTTTTGTTGCCCGACCTAGAAATCGAAACCAGGACCTCATGAAGTCAAGTTCAACACCTAGACCGCTAGACCACATAGGCGATAAGATGAAAGAAAATAATTTAATATCTCTTTTTTTCACAAAACCATGATAAGTCAACATCTGACATTTCATTTTTGAGTTATACCAAAGACAACATATATAACGGATTAGGAACTTCCGTGGCGTTTTTAAAAAGTGTGACGTCATCATTGCTGACGCCACAATTGTAGTTTCCATGGTGATGACTCATTTTGGGTCTTCTAAAACAAACTTCACAAGTGTTTTAAACTTCGTTTATTTAACGGGCAGCATAACGACGTGCGGCCATCAGCTTGTGAATCGTGAATGCCTTTTCGCTTCCAATGCGGCCGTACTTATAGGGCTCGACGCACGTGCAGGACGCAGGTGCAGGTGTTTACAAGTCGTTAGGCTAAGTATTGAAATAACAATGATAACGTTAATTTCACATCGCAATAAACTCAAAGTAATCAACTGATGGTTTATAAACTAATTTTCTGGACATCATCAAATTATTTAACTTAATTATTCTAGTTTTTTGAGGAGCTAATGTGGTTGCGCCGACATATATTTACTATTCTCTGGTTACACATAATCCCTCTTATTCAACTTCCTATTAAAGTTTCTATTACAAATGTGATACAAACTATAATATCAAATTATTTTTCTCCTATGCTAGTCCATATTAATAATATAACGGAATAAGAGTTATTTGTTAACTTAATGATTTTAGCTAATTGTTTGTTTTTTTGGAATCTTACCATATTTAAATAATGTATCACAGTATGGAATAAATATATAGTACTACTATTAAAATTATGTGCTTCGGCTTTACACTTTTTACTCTTTACACTTTTATTTTTAAATTGGCTCACCTAACCTAAATTTAAGCGAAATGATGAATTATGTAAACAACTCTATATATATATATATATATATATATATTTTTAAAATACATTCGGATTTCCGAAGCTTGACGAATATAGCCGAAGCGCATTTAAATAGTTAAATAGTACTACTATACTTAGAGTAAAAGTAAAGCCTTAAGCAAAAGCTTGTAAGTATTAATACGTTTATAAAAGAACATGAAAGCTCCATTACCAACTGTAACAACTTAATTATAACTCAACATACGCGAGGGTTTAACGAAGAACGCGCTCTGTTCCATGTCATTACCACTTACCTATCTTGACACCTTAAGTACTTCGATTGACATCTGAAACAATAGAATTTAAATAATTACCATGGAGAAAATGAAATAGATGGTGATTATTCTGTTGATACTTTTTTTTAAATAAGACAGCAAACAAGCATATTATAGCTATCCTGATACTTAGAGATGAACATGGTATAAATACGCCGTAGAGGTTATAATTGCGCTGAAGGTCTTAGATCTATTGTGTAAGTCTACCAGCGGGTATATTGTAGAGAGAGAACTATTTCCCATACATTGATTTCCAAAACTGATTGAAAGTGCCCTACATACTGTAAAAGATGTCTGATGGATGCCTTTAAAATATTTACATAAGACACTTAATATCCTTGATTTGCGTTAGCAATACACCGTCACCATATCAATTCTCCGTTTCGGTCCGGGCTCCTATGCAGAATAGACCATCTGCCTTCCTGCCTTAGTTCTTAAAAGGTGAGCATAGGCTTACTGTCACTTATTACCATGACATATGACTAGGTGGTATAGTTTCGGAGCGATTCGCCGCCATAGAGTCACCACTTGCCGTTAACGTGTTCCGGTTCCGAGGATAAGGTAGCCAGTAAACTTACTATTGTTTAGGCTTAACACCCGGCCTCAGGTTAGCAACGCCCTGTACCACCTTTGGTGCTTCTAGGTGGCGTAAATTTTTGCTAATTTGCCTTCCAATATTATAATTCTCCTGATGATTTAATACGAACAAGGTATACAAGATAGATTTACGCTCTAGGTAAGTTAGTAAGTCTACTAGCTGACATGTTGCAGATGTCGCTGCGTTGGCCGAGTGGCTAGCGTACACGCATAACTACGATGACCAATTGCGAGGCTCGGGTTCGATTCCCGACGGGGACAGGCATTTGTTTGCTAGACTCTTTTTAACTTTATTCGTGGTCTGTGTGATTTTATTCGTGATCTGGTTTCGGTGGTGAGAGGTGGGTACGTTCGTGAGGATTGTCACATATAATGTTATTTGGAACACAACCCTCAAATGGTTTTTGAAGAATTAGGCTTATTTTATATTTACTACAGTGATATTCGCAATGTAACGCCTGATGTAACAGAATAAGTGGCAACCAGAATGAGGTTACAGACTTATTTCAGCCATAACCTAACAATAATACGATACCGTTATAATACACCTGTTAAAGTTTTCATAGCCAGCTAATTATTGTTTATCCACTAGCATAAATACGGTAGTTATATGTCGCATATTCCCAAAGCAGTTAATTTCCATGTATTGTGACACGACAGAAGGCGTTTTGGCGTCTGGCCGACGCCACAAAAGTGAACAATTTTCTGATTGAAATCAACCGCGGAATGATTACGCTTGACATGCCATTTATATTTCCATCTGTTATGGGTTACCTTGAAACAAATACAGCTATTAGTTTTCTTGTTTTTGTTGTAACATATGAAAAGAAATACAATGTTTCATGTGATTCAGAATTTTATTGAAGAGTTGGGTTCTTATCGGTTACGGTCTGGATAGTAGGGTAGTCTAACACAAAAGGTCCTATATGACTATCCTATAGACCTATGCTACATACCGACCACACGGCAGCGACGAACCTATAACATCTATGTTGTCTATTGTTTTTTTGTGTTTTCACACAAAAAAAACAATATTTTTTAACGAGATGTAGCCGTAGATTTTGAATTATAACATCTTTTTTAATTTTAATGTTAAATATTATTTTTAGCTGCCTTTTGTCATTTATATAAATTCAATAACTTTTAATTTGTGATTTCTGATTATTTGGAATATGGTGTTGGTAACAAATTAATTTTTTTTAAATGTTAAATCGTGATATCTGATATGGATCTTTGTCGTCCTCAATAAAGAATTTATTTATATATTTATTACTATTAATTATGATTATGTCAATCATATAAATTCTACAAAAACCAAAGAAAAATTTGAATCCTATTTATAATAATACGAGTATCTAATAAAGTACTGATGATATAATAGAATATATTTATTTTAGTTAAAAGTTATAATTAAATAAGTAATCCCGTCAGTTGCAGATCTAAAATAACGGTGCAAAATTTGTAAACAGTAGTGTGGAAAATAACAAGTGTCCTGTAAAAAGGTTGTACACATAAAGTGCAATTCCACAAAGAAGTGACAAGGTAAAAATATATTTGTATTGAAGAAAGCAGTAATTAAATAAATAGTAAATAAAATCCCTGGACAAGTCACACAATTAATTGAATTTAACCCCAAGGTAAGCAAATTATATGCTTGTATTATGGATGATAGTCAACGATTCGAATACATAGAAAAACTTAAATAGATACCAGAACATTTAATAAACACTATCAATTAATTTAAATTATTAAATTATTATTTAATAGACATTAGAAAACGTTATAGAGAATCTTTGTTGTAGATCTTGACGTAGCACCGGCGTAGCATCGTAGCAGTGCTACGCATTATACTTGAATCTATCTACGGCATACAAAGTCATGGTCCCCCAAAAGTGGTGGGTATCCACGAGGATTTAAACTCATCATAAAAATAAAAAGCTAGTCACAGACATAAAAATGGACCTCTGCTTTTATTTACCACCTTCGGTGTCTCTAGACGGCGTGAATTTTTACGCTTGTTTGCCTTTGAATAACATAAAAATAAATAGAAATACTTAGGAATCGAAGTCGCATCTCTTGGATGTGAGGCATTGAGCGAGTACACCAACCTCGCTCACTTCGTCATGTATCGTATCGGTTTTCATGAGTAAAGCAACAACTGAAACTGTAGCGGGTCACGCTCCAATCATTTCATTAAAATAGAAACCGTAGCCTCAAGCGTACATTAATACGCTTTCAGTATAGAGCCAAAATGAATTGTATTTCAAATACATTTGCGTCGGAAGCATGTACTCTTTGTATTTAGTATTTGTGTTTAATCTTAAATTAAAATTAACTTAACTTTGTGATTTTGTCACTATTTATATTTATTTTTACACCATCAGTTTTGTTTTTATATTCTTGTGGTTTATATTTTCGCCTCTGTGGTCTAGCGGTTCAGTTGTTGGACTTGACTGCTTGAGTTCCCGGGTTCGAATCCCGGGTCAGGCAACAAAAAGAAAATTGGATTTTTTTAATTTTCTAATAAAAAACGTTGCTCGGGATTGGAAATGTGCCCTGTTGGCAATAGGCTTGTCACTTATCACAGTGTGGGACTTAGTGTCTTCGACTAGTCGTGGGTGCCCTGGTTGTGCCTCTGCCTACCTCTTCGGGGATATGGGCGTAAAAATATTTACATTTCGTATTTACGTTTTGTAAACTACTATAAATGTTTACTTTTAGTATTATATATGTATTCTCAAATATGTACATAAGTTTAAATATGTTTGTTATGCATGCAAGTGGATGTGTTTATGTATGCACGTATAATTGGCTTATTGTTTATTTTTTAAAGAAAAACTTTTTTCGCGTCCGTATCCCAGAAGAGGTATGTAGGGGCACAACCAACGCAATCACGACTAGCCGAAAATAATAAGTAACACAATGTGATAAGTGGCAAGCCTATCGCCAACCAGGCACATATCCAATACCGAGAAACGTTATTTTTCAACAAAATAAAATAAAATATACATTTTTTATTTTGTTGCCCGACCTGAGAATCAAACCCGGGACCTCAAAAAGTCAAGTCTGACGCCAGACCACTAGACCACAAATACGATACGAAGATATACTTTAAAACATTTTTTTGTGCATATATTTGTTTTTTGTTTTTCTCATGGGTTAGATGAAGATAGTATATATTATGCATGTATAATATTGAATAGTGAACAAAATCCATTTATTCTTACTTAATTCATTGTGCATTGTAAATCTACCATTTACTTAATCAGCTCCTTTTTGGGTGAGCTGAAAAAAAACTCTTTATCTGACATAAGCTGACCTTTTGTACAAATATTTTTATCATTCACAATCATTTTACAGTTCATGTATTTTATGGTTCACTATAAAATATGATTAAATAATTGACTAAGTAAAATTTTATATAATATACTACTAGATGTAGGAATGTAATGACTCCATCACCAGTTACTTGACCTGTCGTAACCAAATGAGAGTTATGTTAAATTTATGTTTTCGTTAACTTTTCTTTAAATATATTCTAGTGTTCCGCTAAACTTACTTTTTTCTTCTTTCATGAAAACCTTCTCCTGATGCTAACACAACAAAAACGGAAGTAACAGAATTACTCTATTCATTAACAGGTGATGTGATGACCAAGGGAGCATTCACTTTTTATATATACACTAGCCGATCCGGCGAACTCCGTATCGCTTGACATTAACAGCTACTATCAGTTTGTATGTATAAAAGCATTTTTTGTTTTCTCTAAATTTTTCTGGTATTTTTTTTCAATATACTTTTATCTTGTCAATAACGAATATACCAAAAAATAATTACCATAATTGATTCATCCGTTCAGGCGTATTGCGATGACCACGTGAAATGAGGATTCATTTTATATAAAATACTTAGTCAAGTCATAAGTTCTGTCACACAATAAAACTTTTCTATTAAAAAATGCTGGCCACAAAAATATTTCTTAATTTGAAGTTAAAAACTTTCATGAAAATAACTATGTTTATTTTTTTTCTAATTTGACGTATTATTATATTATAAGGAGTGGACGCTTAAAGAAGACTGTGTAGCGGTTATCGCGCTGCATTGATGTGGTAATACATATATGGGAAACATAGATCTATATATAATAAGACAGACGTACTCAGCGTCAATTAACATTTAATCTATCATTAGGTCACAATTTTGTATGTGAAATATCGACTTAACGACTGCTTAAAAAAAATAGTTGCCTCTCTAAATGCGGCCGTTGATCTTTAGTATAGGTGGCCCTGCCTTAAAGTCAGCCATAGCTTGCCTTTCGAAAAATAAACAATTCTCTCTCTCTAATATTTGTATGAAAACAATAATACGAACGGTTTAAAATTGTATATTATCTAATGTACTCAAACCGAAAAAGCTTTTTGAAAGTATTTCTTAAGTTTCTTTGTGATAGAAACCACCATCATAGTAAATATTTACATAAATTGGATTTGATACAAATGTTTCACCTTGATTAGCGAGCGTTAAAAAGACCTTGTTCTTTGCAAAGTAAACATATTTTAACACACATTTTGATAAGACTAGCATAATGATAGCTTTCTAAAACTGAAATAGTAACAATAAAGCTTCCAGAGACTAACGTCCAACAGAAATGTAGAAACATTAGCATGCTTATGTTCAACCAGTTGCGACAAATTATCACAAAATAATCGTTATACAAAACACTTTCTGCGAATTAATTTTACACATATAATAGCGGGTACTGCAATTAATTGCTCTAAGAGGATTGTGTGGTAAGGGTATTTTAGTGAGATTGGCGTTTCGGTTAATATATTGCTACCACCGTCACACTTACTCCGATTTATAACTAAAACGATTTTGAGAATTGTGTATGTAAAATTATTTATTGAAAGAACCCAGACGTATCGAATAAAAAAAATATTTCATAAATAATAGATTAATCTATATTCATTTTCAATTGCGATGATTATGTTTTTCTCGCATATATTTGTCTACTGCTTTTTCAAGTTTTATACAATAAAAGGAAACAAGTTTTTCAAAGGAACAAAATTTTTCCTCACAAAATTCACATAATTTTGTGATAAAAAAAAATAAAAGTATTGTTTAAGCCAATTATTTAAAACTAACTGGTTTACTTAATAATTTGTTATCTTAAAACAATTGTGTATTTGTACGTTTATGTAATAAACTACAGAATTACGAGTACTATTAAATCTTAGTGCACTTTTTTTTATGATATAGGCAGGCAAATAAGCAGACGGATTTCCTGATGGTAAGGAATTCACGCCGCCTAGAGACACCAAAAGGTGGTAATGGTGCGTTGCCAACCTGAGGTCGAGATGTTAGGCCTCGAGCAAAAGTAAGTTTACCGGCTACCTTACCCTCCGAACCGGAACACGTCATGACGTTATGGCGGCAGGAATAGTTAAGGCGGTGGTATCAATCCGGGCGAGTCGCTGCGAAACTCTACCACCTAGTCAGATGTCACGGTTTTAGTGATGATAAGCCTATGCTCGCCTTTTACGAGCTGCCTGGCACAGGAACACGTCATGACGTTATGGCAGCAGGAATATGTAAGGTGGTGGTACCAATCCGGTTGAATACCATAAGCACTTGCAAAAAAGTTTAGTAATCTAAATTAAAAGAAAATTTTACTGGCGTCAAAGTTAACAATATTTTTTAATTTATTTTTAAAAAAATACACTTAAAAGCTATCCCAAGCAGTAGGCTTCAGAAGTACTATTCAAGACGTACTTATCAAATAAGTCCAAACATAATATGAAAACGTTGGAAATTTCAGGAATTCCGGCGTCTACATTTCAGTTCCATCATAAGATCAACTACATAAAGATTATGCATTATCTTTGAATTAACACATACACACACAGGTAAAACGTAAGCTCATTTGGTATTCGGAAAGTGGATCGAATTTGAACACCAAGATTCCATTACAGACATCGGCGTAGGTGAAATTTTAAAAAAAACCTGTAACACCAAAGGTCGCAATCAGACTATTCAATCAGTATTTAATCATTAATTCATAAATATGTAGATAAATATTGTCTTAATGATTAATCCAGAGATAACAATTAACGTCTCTAAGTACGACCGTATAACCCAGACTTATTTATTACTATATTTTTTTTTAATTAAATTATCCTATGTGCTAATTCAAGTTACCCTGGATTAACACACCACGAGTGTTCCAAATTTCATGAAATCAATTTAGCAGTTTTTGAGAACAAAAATACAAATTTTCGCAATTGTAATATTATTAGAATATACTCAAATGCATTCTACCTGTCGGACATTGCATCAGTAGATATCTCTCAAGGTGCAACATTTGATCTTTCGATCAATGTATTCAAACATCGAAAAATTTGTCCTCTAACTTTATCAAAAAAAAGATCATTAAAATATTTATTTTTGCATGAAATAGCTCTATGCTATCCGTTTAAACAACGATACGTTATCACAAAAGTAACACATTATAACATAAAATGTATACTAAGTTACAATAAATAACCTACGGTAAGCTGATTAGCATAAATAGAGCCAACATTTCCCAAACCTAAAATCTGTTAACGAATGGTAGCTTTGCATAATTGAATGAGTCAAAAGTAAATTCAGGCATATGGGGTGCGGAGTTAGAACAGCTTTGTAGAATTAAAAATATTTTTTATTATCGTAAAATATACTTTGTTTGCCACAGTGAGCGTATCTGAAATGTAACATACTTTATTGGTATTGTAACATAGTTTTTTGTATGTTGTCGTGTTTATTAATAAGGTTTCCTACGATAACGCTAACATAAAAATTTAAGGAATGTTTTATTACCTTAACCATATAAATATTGCTGTAATAAATTATATTATGACTTCTAATAACCATGTTATCATATCCATTTGCGATTTCGTGCTTCTGAAGACTCCAAACTATTTAATTTTTATTACTTTTATCTTTCTTTTGAATATAGTGGTTTCGTGTCACGCAATACAACTACATTTAGCGGTTTAGGGATATTTACAATATTTATAGTAAAAGAGTTATTTTAAAGTTTCGTAACCAGATACTTGCAAATACTATTTATATATACTAAGGTTTTTAAAATAATACCTATCTTATAGATAGTTTTCAACACTTCTGAATATCACCTCTGTGGTCTAAAAATCAAAATTCAAAATCTATTTGTTCACGTAGATCTATACAAAGATTCTTGTGACGCGTCTATGTATATCTAAAAACGACCACCGAATCGGAACGCCACTCACTGAGAAGATCCGGCGAAAGAAACTCAGTGGACTTGTATTTTTTCTTATAAATAAAATTTACGAAAGTATTATTACATATAATTAATTTGTAGAGATTGTATGAGGGACAATTAATCCCAAACATTTCTGTCTTCTAAATATTCTGAAATTTTATAATAACCTTTATCATACATCTTAAATTTAATACATTATTTGAATTTATTCAATGGCAAGTCTTTAATATGCGCGGGAAGTTTATTTTAAAAACGTGTATATTGGCTCATGAAAGAATAATTCTGTGAAGAGGAGACTTATGCACAACAAGATTGTTTTTATTCCTCGTATTTACAGCATGTACAACACAATTTTTTTTAAACAAATATATGTTTTAATGGGCATATAACAAGTTATCAAAAACATATTTAGAAGTCACCGTTAGAATATTTATTTCTTTATACTTTTCTCTGAGGGAAACTCTTGGGCCTAAGTTATAAATTCTAACGGTCTAGCGGTCCGGCGTCGGACTTGACTACTTAAGGTCCCGGGTCCGATCCCCGAGTCAGGCAACTAAAAAGCTAGAAATGTGTAATTTCAATTTTCTTATAAACATAATATTTTCTTGGATTGAATATGTTCCCGGTTGGCGATAGGCTTGCCACCTATTTCGTTGTGGAACTTCGTGTTTCCGGCCAGTCGTAGGTGTTTTAGTTGTGCCTTTGCCTACCATTTCAAGGATATGGTTGTGAAGATACTTCACTTTTATAAGCTACTGTTTTAAATACTTAGTTTCTTTAAAATACACCCTAACAATACAAACAATAAAATAGTATTTCTATAAATTAGATATTTAAATTTACCTAGTTGTTACTTAATTTTAAATGCCTTGGTTCTATAGACTGTAGTTTAAGTGTTTTAAAATACCTAGTTTCTAGAAATTGTACAGATAAAACAACAGTCAACAATATAATGACATAGCAACAAAGCTCTAGAAAGTATATCTCTTACTGTACATAGATTATTGAAAATATCATGGTTTATTCTGTTTATTTGAAAACGTTTACTTCTTTAATAATTGCTTTTAATATATAAGTTTTAAACCAACCTGTTCTACACCTTAGTCGAATACGTTGTAACAGATTAAAATATTATGCAAAACGTTTAATTTTTGTGAGTTTTTGTCCATTTGCGAAAGCAGTCTAAGTGTGCTCTAGTTGTACCTCCGTCTACCTTTTCGACGAAACGGACTTGAAGAAACTTTTTTTACTTTATTTAGAATAAAGATTAGATTGTTCAGTTGCATTGATATAGGCTCCTTATTTGAGATACTTTTACCTTAAGAAACCGATATTATCCCTGATATTATATTATTATAACTAGCTGTTACCCGCGGCTTCGCCCGCGTAGTCTACTAATTTGATATTTAGCTCTGTAACACTGCTCGTTAAAATTTTAAGATGAAATGTAGCCTATATCGCTATCCAAAGTTTCATATATTTTTTTGTAAATATTAAAATCAATTCAGCAATTTTGCCCTCAAAACTGAACATACACTTTCTCTTTTCTAATTTCACCTCAGATAAATCGTAGGAATACGTTATTGTGTTGACAGTTTTATCTGCACTTCGGCAAATCCTGTGAAATTAAATAAGTTAATCCTGTGAAATAAAATTAAATTGATTATGGAAACCTCTAGAGATTTTTTTTTCGAAATTTTAGAAATATACATATCGTCTCTGAGGTCTAACCGTCCGTCTTAGGAATTACTTCTTGAGATCTTGGGTTCTATTTCCGGTCCGGGCAGCAAAAAAAAAACAAATAAAAATGTGAAGTTTCAATTTTCTACTAAAAGTAACGTTGCCACTTGCCCGGGATTGGATAAGTGCCCGGCTACAGTCAACTACCACATTGTGGGACTTAATGTCTTCGGCTAGTCGTGAGTGCTCTGGTTGTGCAGTTATGCAGAACTAACCCTTCGGGGATATCTTCAGAAACCCACATTTAGAAATTGTAGCAACAAAATTAAACTCTTCAGCTTTTTAATATTAGTATGAACCGATTCTGTGATAAATTTGACCTTGCACAGAAAAATGTGGGAGAACATCCTGGCATAATGATGTGTCTACCTACTCCAAACGACGTCATTTGAAAACAATCATTGCATTTGCGCATATTGCTTAAAAATCTTCGAGATTCATCAGAATTGCACAATAAAAGAGAAATTAGCGGCTCAGGTGGTTCACCAAGCAAAAGTAATAATATCTTACCATTAACACAACCCTGCGTTTCATCTTTGAATTTTAAGTATTCACAATGCCGACATTTTTTAATAATTTTTCCAATTAATACGAAAATGATTCTACTTTGAGCTTGACGCTGAACGCTAGCCGATCTTCTCCCTTGCGTCTGTGTAAATATCTCCAAATCCCTCAAAGACATTTAACGGTTAGCCTGTTCCGCAAGTCTGTTGAGTCTGAGTATGGAGTAACCATTTTCGAATGCTAGCAAGTGATCATAATCCACAAAAACACTATTCTTGCCAACATTTGATTTGAGTTTCCCTAGACTTCCCCAGGGTTTCATCATCATATCCTCACCTGGTGACCATGGAACAACCTCTGAAATATACCCTTTCAAACAAAAAACGATTTTCCATACGAACATTCATTACCTCTTTTTACCCATTCTCCCTCATTTTTTAGTGATAAAAAGAAGCCTATATTCTTTCGTTTATCATAAAGTGTTTAATTACAAAGTTTCACTGTTACAGCTTTAAAAATGGCGAATTTACATATGAGCAGTCACCCCCTTCTTTTTTTACCCACTCTCCCCCATTTTTTGCTATAAAAAGTAGTCTATGTTCTTTCGTTTATCATGAAGTATCTAAATATAAAGTGTCTAAATAGAAAGTTTCACTGTTACAACTTTAAAAATGACGAATTTCCATATGAACATTTATCCTCTCTTTTTACCCATTCTCCCCTATTTTTTTGCAACAAAAAGTAGCCTATGTTATTCCTCAGAGTCTATCCTATCTTTGTATCAAATTTCATCAAAATTGGTTCACTGGTTTAGGCGTGAAAGCGTAACAGCCAGAAAAACAGAGTTACTTTCGCATTTATAATATTAGTAGGGAAGTAGGGATTTTTAACCAATTTTGCTACTATGTAAGTATATCATAATTTCTTTGTGTGTTTTTCGTGAATTATAAACTGATGTACGTGGTTCATTGTTGTGGAGTTATGGTAAAAATTACTGTCAAATATTTTTCCTACGCAAATTGTGCCACCCCCTTTCACCCTCATAGGGGTTGATTTTCAAAATATGCATATATATTTATCTCATAATTTGTATTATTGCAGAGCATTATTTCAGTGTCACGCAAAATATTTCAATAGAATTAATTTTCCCATACAAACTTAGCCACCACCTTTAACCCCCAATGGGGTGAATTTCGAAAAATCCTGAAATACGTGTTTCATCATTTGTACTAAAAAGCATTAATTCAAAGTACCAGCCGGCCAGCCGGTATCGCCGCAACCGCTATGTCCCTATATTTTAAACCTGTAATATCTCCGAAACTATTCGTTTAATTTACATGCTGTAAAGGGCTATATTGTTCTATATTAAATGTAAAATTTATTTAAGATACTTAATTAGATAAGGATTAATACTGTATTGCTTTAAATCGCTTCGTAAATAAGCCATTATTTTTCGTAAAAAGGAAAGGATAAAAATTGGTTATTGTAAGTTATCCCTAAGAGATAAACATATACCATCGCGAACTTTTTTGTAGACATTTTTAGGGTAAACAATACTAAGTACATTATTTTGATCTATCTCGTATAGTTCAGCCAGCGTTTGCAATGCAAGCGCAAAAAAATATGTTTATTTACGACTTCGCATTAGAAATCTTGAAATTATCAGTGGTTCTCTAATATATGGAGCACGTTATTATACATATAAACCTTCTTCTTGAATCACTCTACCTATTAAAAAAAACGCATCAAAATCCGTTGCGTAGTTTTAAAGATATAAGCATACATACATACAGACAGACGCGAAAAGCGACTTTGCTTTATACTATGTATAGATATGTACTCTTACAAAAAATTGTTCATTGCTTTGCACATTACCGCTAGCAAGCTAAGTATTGGCTTTAAGCATTGTGATCTATGAATAAAATTAGAATTTCAAATTAAGCGAAAACGAACAACAAATAATATCTTCAATCTCAATCTCCATATAAACAGACGCACAAAGTATAGGGTAATAATTCTCCGAATACCACAAACGCTGTACATTGTTCCATCTGGGAGGTGCGGCCAGACGTTATATTCTGTTTGATACAGCTTGTATTTCCCCCTGGCTAGGACTCGTCTATTAGATCTGCCTATTATTATATAGGTTGTAACAAGTACTACTAATAGAAGGGGAGCCTCCGGTGCTAAATGTGTAGTAATTCGAGCATCATGGGGACCCGCTTAAATTTGTATTAAATAGTGGAGTGTAAAACCGTAATATTTATCTTTATTTTATCTTTTCATCGGTGCTTTGAGCGACTTAAATCAAAAAGAACAATTAAAGTTACTTAATTATAAGCGAGCTTATCAAATATTAACAGTCTAAAATGCTAAAGTGTCTCCAGTGTCTGAAATATCTGAAAATATGTCAATCACACAGTTCATCGTAATAGACAATGAACATGGATGACTTGGTTTTTGAAAGTTTCTAACCCTCCTAATCTCGTACGTCTAATTCAAATCATCAGAAAAAATCATGCGATAAACCTTTAAAATACTTAGTAGTAGATTAAAGTATTTAAACTTTTAAATACTTTAATCTGACATGTTCAAGTATATTTTCAAGTCAAAATATATTAGACAGACTACCATACACATGCGTTTTTTACATAATGCGAGTTGTTTAACCAAATTACTGGTTATCCTATACATCTAGATCTGACGCGCTGATTCATTTAAAATAGCATATTGCTAGGTCAGTAGAGAAAAATAAGGCTCAAATCAAAGTAATTTGTAACGTTGATCGAGAAGGTTTGAAAGATTATTTATATGTGATCTGAGGATTTTTACCTGCGAAGCTGTGTACAATAGTTTTCAGTCAAATTCAGAAAACGGCAACTTCGTACACAAGGTCAACTTGCTCTTCCCGTAAAAAATGTATATACTATAGTTTACGGGCTACTCAACAGAGACGAGTACTAACGTTGTTTTTTATGATATTGGGAGGTAAACAAGATTTCCATTCTTACATTTTTCATTCTTACATTGCTACATTCTTGCCAACCTGAGGCTACCTTCCGAACCGGAACACGTCAACGGCAAGCACTGACGTTATGGCGGCAGGAATAGGTAAGGTGGTGGTACCAATCCGGGCAAGATGCTGCGAAACTCTACCTCCTAGTAAAGTAGTTGTAGCGACAGAAACAATCAAACTGGAAGTACAAATTTAATCTAAACGGTCGTCGCAAAAGCACTGAAACTTTTGCTTACCAAACACATTTCCGGAAACAGCGTTTAAAAATGTTTTAATGAATAGATTATTCGTTAGCGCAAGTACATCGTTTCTAAACGATCATGCTATGAATGTGATACAATATATTTCGATTAATAACAAACAGTTTGTGTATTATTGACTTTTCCCGGTATTCTCTTGACACAGTAGTATATCACCAAATTTCAATTTTAATAAGACGTGACTAAACATGTGTAATGCAGCTAATATCCATTTTGAGGTTTCAAACAATACAATCGTTCAAAAATTATGATGCCACAGATAGACTCATGAAAGTTATTCGGGGCTTATGACAGCTCTTACCCCTTATTTCTGTCAATGGCTGAAAGTAAGTAGAAGAAAGTTACGTAACAACAAATAAGTAACCTAGCTTTTTTGCTCTAAACTAGTTTGCTCGTATGACAGTTAATATATTTATTGGTTATAGCCAATCACTAAGGATTTTCATACAAACTTTCAATCCCTATTTTATCCCTATAGGGGTATAATTTCCAAAAAAGCTGAAATACGTATCTCGTCATTTTTAATAATAAGTAGCTCAAAAATAAAGTTTCATGTTTCTAACTTGAAAAATGACGGTCTTCCATACAAACTTTCAACCCCTATTTCGCTTTCCAAGGGACAGTATTTTCAAAATCTGTGCTTGTTGTGTGTCTACTTCATAAGACCATCCTTCTAATCAAATTTCATGTCTGTAACTTTAACAATTTTTGCTCAGCAATGATGAATCAGTCAGTTAGGACATGTAATTTTTTTAGTACAGATATCTTAAAATAACGAACAATAACGTGGTTTTTCTGGTGGTGAGAAACAACCTTAATCCATAAACAGTAGAAACTACAAAGGTTACAGGTGCATCACTATCCTGTAGCCAGAGTTTCAGGTTTCGTGTACTAATCTGTCAGCTACCCTATCCTCCAGATCAGAACATGGCATTGTTATAGTAGCGGCAGGAATAGGTAAACCGGACGATCCGTAACCGGGAAAATTTCTGTACAATAATCATATACACTCTTTTACCCGCGGCTTTGCTCGAGTGGTAGTTAATATATTTATTGATTACAGTGACTCTATTCACAAATTTCATGGCTGTAACTCTCAGTTTTTGCTCGCGATGATGAAACAGTCAGGACATGTTTTTTTATAAGTATAGATGTGCCATCTTTTATGAAGTATATGGTACTATAGATGTATAAGTATATGACACTGATAAACATAAATAATATTTTACTACATAGTATAAAACAAAGTCACTTCCTCTGTCCCTATGTCCCTTTGTATACTTAAATATTTAAAACTACGCATCGGATTTTGATGCAGGTTTTTTAAAGGATAAAGTGATTGAAAAGGAAGGTTTACATGTATAATTCATAACCGTGCGAAGCCGGGGTGGGCTGCTAGTATTTTATAATAATAAAACAGTTGTTCGACTAAAAGTTTGAGACTTACAAATTCATATTACAATATTTTTAAACTGGTAACATCCACAGTTTTTGTGAAATGCATAATGACATGCAAACGGTACATTAGCCTGCAATATTTCTAGCAACATTATTTGCATAATAAAGCATAATAGCCGGAAAATTATTCAAATATCGTCTAAACCAGAAAATCAGAGAATGTTAAAGTATTTGAACATAGTTTAGTCGCTGGATGGATGTAATGCACTAAATACTGAAAGAAATAATATTATAATCTCTATAACTTTGAATTATTAAAAATGAATGTCGCTTCTGTGGTCTAGCGGTTCGGGTGTTGGACTTGACTGCATGATGTCTCGGGTTCGAATCCCGGGTCGGCCAACAAGAAGAAAATTGGATTTTTCCAATTTTCTAATAAAAAAAATGTTGGTCTGGATTGGAAAATTTGCCCGGTTGGCGATAGGCTTGCCACCTATCACATTGTGGGACTTAGTGTCTTCGGCTAGTCGTGGGTGCCCTGGTTGTGCCTCTGCCTACCACTTCGGGGATATGGGCGTGAAGATAATTTTTTTATTAAAAATGAAGGAGGTTATTTGTTTTGTTCATATTATTTTTTCCCCGCGTTTCTATGCAGAATAGACACTCTAATTTCCTTCCAGGCAGCTAGTGGAAGGTGACCATTGCTCTTGACGTGATCCAGTTAGGAGGATAACGTAACCGATAAACTTACTTTTGGTCAACACCCAACATTCCGGTCTTAGGTCGGCAAAACACCATTACCAACTTTGGTGACTTTACACGGCGTGGATTACTTCCTTTCAGAAAATCGGTCTGCTTGTTTGCTTTCCAATACTATAAAATATGTATATTAATCGTTTTCGCCATCGTTTTCTGAACTAATTAAAAAAGTCTTATTTTATTTGAATTATCATACTTTCGAAGTGATTCTATTGTCACCATGTATGAATAGTATGACGGAATCTCAGGGAAATAGAGGTGTTATTTTCACGCCCGTACTCCTAGGTAGGTAGGTAGAAGCACGCGACTAGCCGAAAATACTAAGTCCACAATGTGAGAGGTGATAAGCCTATCGTCAATCGGGCAAATATTCAATCTTGGCAACATTTTAATATTTTTGGCGTACCAATATTTTTGGCAGAAAGTGTTAGTAATAATCTTACCGACTATGGTAGTGAAGAGTAGATATTATAATTAAAATAATCTACCTTTAAAATTATTTCTAATAAATTATGGAGCATTATAAACATGTAAATAAAATATTTATTAAAAATATAAGTAAGTGTTGTGATTTTGATATTAAATTGTATATAAAAACTTTATTTCTAGTCGCCTCTGTGGTCTAGCGGTCCGGGTGTTGGACTTGACTGCATGAGGTCTCGGGTTCGAATCCCGGGTCGGCCAACAAAAAGGAACTTGGATTTTTCCAAATTTCAAAAAAAAATGTTGGTCGGGATTGGAAATGTGCCCGGTTGGCGATAGGCTTGCCACCTATCACATTGTGGGACTTAGTGTCTTCGGCTAGACGTGGGTGCCCTGGTTATGCCTCTGCCTACCTCTTAGGGGATATGGGCGTGAAGATACTTTTATTTCTATAAATTAAATTAAAAACTTGCACACCGCTATGTGGTAAAATTTATTAGTATTTATCTTTATTAGTATATATAGTATTTATCTTTGTTACAATTTTTAACACACATATATATATTCCGCAATTAAATAAATTTCATTCCATTTCGATATAAATAATGACCATATACCTAGTCTTGCCATAAATATTGTAATAAAGAAAAAAAATATTTTTTTAACTGCAAATAACATATATTACTTTTACAGTGTGTTAGTTTAATACATAAAT
>NJDD01001027.1:393210-406552 GCA_002245505.1 Calephelis nemesis
GAAAACACAATGAACAATCGTATAAAAATGACAGATTCGAAATTCAAATGTAATATTTTTTTATTTTTAAGTGTAACAGTATTTATGGCCAGACTAAGTACATAATAATACATATAATTGTCAAAAAACTACCATCTAGTTTTGATCACGAGTGATGCTAGTGAAAAATCAAACTATTTTTTTACCAGTAGATAATATGAATATGTACCATTAACGTAGTTACAGGAACTTATCTGAAAGTTCCCTCCTGGAGAAAACAAGACCGCATTTGAGGTTGCTCAAACTACAGGAGAAGTTCGACGTAGCTGTAGTAGAATTAAGCAATTACATACAACTGCTGGAAACTTATCACGGACACAAAACGCCAAACATCGTTTTACGTTCATAAATTTGCAATGCAAAGATGCCGCAAGTTTTAAATTAGTTGGGGACAGATTTCATTTTACATTTCGGACTGTCTTGAAATGTTATTTCGAAGTTTAATTATAACCAATTCAAAAAAGATAGTACAGTAGTACTTTTTAAATTATGCGCTTCGGCTATATTCGTCAAGCTTCGGAAATCCGAATGTATTTTAGAGATATCTATATATAGAGTTTTTATTACAAAATGAATCATTTCGCTTAAATTTAGATTAGGTCTGCCAATTTAAAAATAAAAGTCCTTTCAACCATTCACCTTGACACAGTTCTTGGATAACTCGATCCAGTGGCGTAACGTGGACTGATATATACTTTGCCCACGTCTAGCTACGCCAATGACTCGATCAGCATACTGAGTGTGAGTTTTCGTTCGAGTTTAATGTAATACCGCGTTTGCGTTTGGAGTCCAGAGACTCCCAAATTATTTTGTTTCAAAGGCCACTATCAAAGTTCTGCTTGATTCGGTGAATCCCCTTGATGGGGGTGGGGGTTTTGCATTGGGGGGCCACGTCATTTTTTGACGCCCAACATAGACCCCGTCGAGACTCCCGTTGACCTCTTCCTCTCTCTCCCGTCGAGGCACTGCAGCAATTCCAAATATTTGAATCGATAAACACAAATGCAACAGTAAAGTTAATCATTTCAAAAACTCATGTTTAGCACATTTATCAGTGCCATTTTCAAAGCATCAGTACTTGCCGTTGTCATGTTCTTATGGAAAGTAAAGTTACTAAAGAGGTTTAAATCTTAAACCTCTTCTAAATCTAGAACGACGATTATCACTATCATAGTATAAAACATAGTCACTGCCTCTGTCCGTATGTCCCTTTGTATGCTTAAATCTTTAAAACTACACAACGGAATTCGATGAGTTTTTTTAATAGATATAGCGATTGAAGAGAAAGGTTTAAATGTACATATTTCGTAACAGTACAAAGCCGGGTCGGGCCGCTAGTTCTATATAAAGAGTTCCGCGTTGTCCTGTTGTTTACATCTCTCTCAGATAATAAGCATAAAACAGCCTGACCACAAAAATAAAATATAGTTTAAAAAAACTAAAAAACACGCTTTTTTAAGACTGGCGCCTTAGCCCGCTCGGCTAACGAACGAACTAACAGTAACAGAATGTTATAACAGTCATAAGCTGTTAGCCCTTACGTAGAGGATACGTAAGGAAATTGTTAAATCCTGGCGCTCCTGATTAGGATAATGGGATAAACTTACTATATTACTCTATTGGCACCAGTTCTTAATAAGTGTACAAAGTTTGAATGAAATCGGTTCGCGGGAAGTGGGAGAAAAACGGGTGTGAGTTACATACATACATACAAACATACATACATACAAACATACATACATACAAACATACAAGTGAAGCTAATAAAAAGCGTGTAAAAATAGACGTCTGTTTATCTAAACGCTGTCTAAAATTTATCAAACCAAGACACTATACACTTCTAACAAAGACCTGATGCAATTTCCAAATACTGCTAACTTTATCTTATGTCAGATGTAAAATAAGCCTTTATTTTGCTAATTCCGCGTAAGCATCGTATCTGTTATGGCAAATAATCCTGCACGAGAACTCGTGATAATAAACGAGATGACTCGTGTGTCGTCGTTTGTCGATTTCCTGTCGGTAAAATTGGTTTTGCTCAATGTCTAACATCCCGGCCTAAGGTTGGCAACGCAGCAGTACAAACTTGGTGTCTAGGCGGCGTGAATTTCTTACTATCAGGAAATCTGTCTGCTTGTTTGCCTTCCCGAATCATAAAAAATCTGGTGTTTGTATATTTTTGTAGTAAGACGGAAAACGTTTCATAAATCGCGAATAAATTATTAAACGTTGGAGTAAGTTTAAATGATTCAGTGAATTCGTTTGATTTATAACGAACGTTCCTCGCCCGTAAATTGTATGAGAAGCATTTCTTGGGAGGCTCGGTGGACTGATATAATCCAATTAATTATATATTATTAACTTCTTATGAGTTTTTTATAGACTGGCAAACAAGCAAACTTTTTCCGTGTAGTCCGGATTCCCTGAGTAGTGACTATCTCTCTACCTACCTGGCAACTAATAAGAGGCGTTCATAGGCTCAATTATGAATATATACCAAGAAAATCACAAGAGGTAGAGAGCTGTGCCCGAGAATATCTACTGTTTTTACTATTTTTGTCGCTATAACGGTCCAGATGTTGGATTTGACTACATGAGGTCCCGGGTTAAATTTCCCGAGTTGAGCAACAAAAAGAATATTTGGATTTCCAATATTCTTATAAAAAAATATGTTGCTAAGGATTGAATATGTGCCCGGTTGGCGATAGGCTTGACACCTATCAGATTGTGGGACTTAGTGCCTTCGGCTAGTCGTGGGTGCCCTGGTTGTGCCTCTGCCTACCTCTTCGGGGATATGGGTGTAAAGATTCTTGTTTTTGTCACTTTAATGACATTGTCGTGTTTCGGTACAGAGGATAAGGTAGCCGATAGAATGGCACATTAGGCGTAACACACCGTACACAGGACTGCAATGCACCTACATATAACACCTACGGTGTCTACAAGGTTTTGTTTCTTTTTGTGAGAAGAGACATAAGCTTTGTAATTTATATGGATTTTGAAAAAGTATTTTCTAACAGCTTTGATAAATTAAAGTTAAATTAAAGTTTTTCTGTTTTAGTCCAGGCAAAGATGTTGACGTATCATAAGACGTTGGTACTTACTTTGAGGTGCCACTAAAGGTACCAGCTACATAATCTACTTATTTAAAACGCCAAACAAAATTAATCTCATTATTTAATATTAATATCTAATGTTTACAATTTGTTCTGATATTTATGTAGATATTTCTTTATTCTAAGATACTTTTTATCTCTTCTGACTGTGAAGAAACTACAAAAAAACAACATTTTAATATGTTTTATACAAACGGGTGAAACGAAGTTTGCGGGAACAGCTAGTGTAATACAAAAGCGAAAAATTTGATTTTATTAGTTTATTCCAATTTCAACTTAAGCTAAATGTGTAATATTTAATTTAATCAAGTATCAAGATTATCCCTACTGTAATACTGCCATCTAGCGATAATCCACAATAATGGAAAAACATGTACCGTGCTAAGCCTCTGATAGCAGAGACATCTATGAAACGTGTCGAGTACTTGTTAGTACTGTTGAAGTTTCAGTTTTTGTATCAAATAGGTGGCGCTGTTATAAATAAATCTGCAAAATGCAACAAATCTTATTGATTTATTCAACCCCCGTTTCTTTTCGTTTCGAAAAGTTCGTACTAAAAATGCAAGGGAGAAGAAAGTATTTCGAAAAAGTAATTAACGTATAAAGACGAAAGCTTATAATAAGAAAATATAACAATTTGGAAACCACTGGTGTAGACTATTTTATTAATTGTAACATCGTATCTAGTAATTATACCTACTGCAGAAAGGATACCTACATACTATTTAAAGAACTTCTCGTTTTATTGGTGCTGAAAGAAACAAACGTTGCAGTCCCTGGAACCTGCTGCAATTTTTATGTGCCAGAAATCTCTATCTCTTAGTTAATGTAGACGGAAAAGTTAAATGTTAAGTACCGAAAATTATTTCTTGGTAGATAATAAATAAAAATATTATTTTATAATTAGTTGTTCTCCGGGCTCCTTTGCAGAAAATATCATCTGCCTTTTTGTGCCAGGCTGCTCGTAAAAAGCGAGCAAAGGCTTACTGTTACTCACACCGTGACATCTGATTAGGTGGTAGAACCTCGCAGCGACTCGCCCGGATTGGTACCACCGACTTACCTATTCCTGACGCCATAATTTCAGCGCTTGCCGTTGACTTGTTCCGGTTCGGAGGATAAGGTAGCCGGTAAACTTACTTTTGCTCGAAGCCTAACATCCTGGCATAAGGTTGGCAACGCACCATTACCAACTTTGTTGTCTCTAGGCAGCATGAATTTCTTATCATCAAGAAATCCGTTTGCCTTCCAATGTCACAAAAAAAAAGGTATTACATACGCAGGTAAATGTTTTACCGTACGCGTATGTATATGTTTATATCAATATCCGCATATCAGACCCGGGCTACTTAAAGTAACACAGGCCATCTGACTTTTTACCAAACAGTTTACTAGTGTGTACTCGCCTCTGTAGTCTAGCGGTTCAGTAGTTGGACTTGACTGCATGAGGTCCCGGGTTCGAATCCCGGGTCGAGCAACAAAACGAAAATTGGGTTTTTCCAATTTCCAATAAAAAAATGTTGCTCGGGATAAGATATGTGGCCGGTTGGCGATAGGCTTGCCATCTAATACATTGTGGGACTTAGTACCTTCGGCTGTCGTGGGTGTCCTGGTTGTGCCTCTGCCCTTCGGGGATATGGGCGTGAAGATACTTTTTTAGTAAGTTGTGAGAAATTTGAACGCCTAACTGAAAACTAACTAAATTAGGCACCTACTTTACAAAAGTAGGTCAGGGTCAGAAGCCTCAATATAAGCGATAATAGCCATTTTCATATTAGAGTAGGTTGGCTATAAAATAAATACATGCTAGCGTATTTACTGTTTTTTTTTATGATTAAGGAAGGCCAACAAGCAGACGGATTTCCTGATGGTAAGAAATTTACGCCGCCTAGAGACACCAAAGGTGGTAATGGTGCGTTGCCAACCTCAGGGATGTTAGGCCTCGAGCAAAAGTAAATTTACCGGCTACCTTACCCTCCGAACCGGAACACATCATGACGTTATGTCGGCAGGAATAGGTAAAGCGGTGGTACCAATCCGGGCGCGTCGCTGCGATACTCTACCACCTAGTCAGATGTCACGGTGTTAGTAACGGTAAGCCTATGCTCGCCTTTTACGAGCTGCCTGGCAAGGAAGGCAGGTGGTCTATTCGGCAAAGGAGCCCGGAAAAATAAGGGGAATTCTCGCAACTGTCGTGATCCGATTTGAAAGGGTCGAGTAGAGAGAGAGAGAGGGGGGAGAGAGAGAGAGTAGAGAGTACTTAATAAAATTATGTGCCTACTAGCAAATTACGCAAGTTTCTTATCATCCCAGCTTGAACTACCTTTTACGTGAAGAGGTCATTGACGTTTTCTTTCTATTAGAAAATCCTTTCTTTAAACATAAAAAATGCCAGCTTGTGACCGGTTCCTTTAATCAATTAATAGTAATCCGTAAGCTTAACCATTCGTAGTTTTCTCAAAAGTAGAGAACCGTTATTCATATTTTCAAAAAATGTTCAGAGTTAATTATCGAAAACGAGCGATAGTTGTTAGCAATCTTACTAATCGTGCAAAATGCTATCATCCGTAATCACAACGATTTCTTGAACATAAAAACTGGGCACTAAAGATGTGACGACTTCATCGCCTGCAAGAGTTAATCTATTAATTAAGTCATAGGATTTTCCACCAGTACAGTCATAACTAGTTGATAAAGTCCTGTGCCGCAGCTCCCTCTGATTTTCGTTTTTCGTTTTACCTATTCCTTCCACAAATGAGTCAGTAGTCGTTATTCTCATCTGTCATAAATTTCTGCCCATATGTATGAGTAATTCCTAGTATCTAAAGGCGACAGTTATTTCTTGCCATCAAGAGAGTCCATGGGCGTACCTAGGCAGAGGCGTGCAGCTGCTCCCCCCTGGATATCGTACACCTCACTATTCCCTAATGTTATTATTTAACATTTTTATGATGCAGTAAAATGTATTATGTATAAGCATTTAAAAAATACTTGCAAACGCTGCAAACAAAAGCCATCCATACTCTGGTCTGTGGCACTCTATGGTCTGTGGCCGTCTCGGCTCCGCAAGTCCGAAACACATGACAGAGACAGGTTTGATATTTGAATCTAGATGAGCATCCATCTATTATAATTTTTATATTATGTATAACTTTTCTTATTATATTTTTTATATACTTGACTAGGTTCCTATAAAGCGTTACCAGGATAACTTGTGGGTGTTTCCCTTATATATAATATATTGTAGGTGTCTTCGTGTGGTGCGTATTGCAAAGCAGGCAAAACAAGCACGCGGGACCTACCTTAAAAAAATATTTGCTCTGCCTGGCCCAGAACCTGGGTAAGCCAATGGGAGAGTCCGCATTATTAACGAAAAAACATCAAAAGTAAATCATCTTATTTTATAAATAAGGTCATAATCCACTTTAGGAAATATCTGAATCACGCTATACGTGTTACTAAAGAAAATCAAACAAAATCCGGAAGCTCTCAATACACGCGTTATTTACAAAAAGGACCGGAAGTCCGCGAGACTTACACTTTTATTGTTAGGCCAAACAAAGAGGCTTCACAATAGCCGCTCGTTAAGTGTCCTATTATTTTACATAGTTGTTGTTACCTTGTTTTCCTGATGTACCCTAAATAAATCAGTGGGGGCAAGAAAGTTAACTTCTCTTGTAGCTTTTTCCCAATGGCTGTATACAATATATCATTATTATTTCGGAACATTTTACATATTTAAGTAAGTAAGTATCTTGACGCCCACATCCCCGAAGAGGTAGGCAGAGGCACAACCAGGGCACCCACGACTAGCCGAAGACACTAAGTCTCACAATGTGATAGGTGGCAAGCCTATCGCCAACCTGCACATATCCAATCCCAATCATCTAATTTTTTTAGAAAATCGGAAAACCAAATTTTCTTTTAGTTGACCGACCCGGGATTCGAACCCAGGACCTCGCGCAGTCAAGTTATTATTTGAACACTTGAAAGGGCCAATAACATATTTAACTTTCGAATATTTGTAAATAATTTTGTTTGTTAATTGGTTCTCGTCGTGTGTATGTTTTTCTTTATTATTTTGATAAATAAAAGATGTCGCAAAGCTTACTTTTAAAAACATGTATTCTCATTTTTTATTTAAATGATGTGACCTACATTATATCTTTTTATAGGTAAAAAAATTTTCTATTGTCCTGACGGAAAGTAACAGCTTTCCTTCTCTTTAAACGAACGCTTGTAGGTATGCTATTTTGCAACTCTACGTGTGGGCAGAAAAATAGCACACCTATAGGTATAGGTGAAAAACGGCACATGTTTGTCGGCTTCGGCTTCAGCTTTATCTATAATCTGAAACTTTTCTTGTTTTAGAGCAATCTGGATGGTATATATATATTTAGACTATTTTCCAAGCATATGCTTACTGTCACTGACGCCGTGACCAGCTAGACCAACTTACCTATTCCTGCCATAACGTCAGTGCTTGCCGTTGACGTGTTCCGGTTAAGAGGGTAAGGTAGCCGGTAAAATTACTTTTAGATGAGGCCTAGCATCTATTGGTGTCTAAATCTATCTGCTTTTTTGCCTTCCAATATCATGAAAAAACAATATTGTTGTGGCATTACTGTGTTTGTCAACATCTTGTTTCCCCCGTTTTAGTCCGGGCTCTTTTGCAGAAAAGACCATCTGCCTATCTGCCAGGCAGCTCGTAAAAGGCGAGCATAGGCTTACCGTCACTAACACCGTGACATCTGACTACGTGGTAGAGTTTCGAGCGACTCATCCGGACTGCCTTACCTATTCCTGCCACCATAACGTCCAATGCTTGCCGTTGACGTGTTCCGGTTCGGAGGGTGTTCAAGGCCTAACAGCCAGGCCTTAGGTTGGCAATGCACCATTACCAACTTTGATGTCTCCAGGCGTCGTGAATTTCTTACCATCAGGAAATTCGTCTGTTTGTTTGCCTTCCATTATCATTAAAAAAAACTACGTAATATTAATAATTAATACCTTATTTTGTTTCTCTTTTTATGTATGGTTTACAACTTTTATAGGTAGCACAAAAGTTTTTCTCTTTGTTTTGACGTTGAATTTACAATTTTATATACCAATCGTAACAGAAAAGAAATATTTACAATTAATTTTTTTTAAATATTTGTATATTTTATGAAAAAAATAGGAAAAAGTATCTTCACGCCCATATCCCTTAAGTGTTTGGCAGAGGCTCAACCAAGGCACACACGACTAGCCGAAAACACTAGAAAAAACTTAGATAATTCATTATATCCAGGAAAAAAAATAAAAAGAGATATTGTTGGTATTTTTGACTTTTTATTGCAAATTACTTTGTTATCCTGTTATAACCTATTAGTTTTCATCAATCTAAGGAAGTCAAGTTATGCATAAATAGACAAGACCCTAACTAACACTTTTTCCGTTCTTCTCTGTAGGCTTAAAATCCTAAAAATACCAACATGCTACTAGATTTTGAATTATGCTTTTTTTTAATTAGTTGATGATCAATCAATCAATTATTCATTTGCGCAAAATGTGGTACAAGTATCTTTGCTGGTTTACATTCTATAATTTGTTATTAGATCTACACATTATTAGATCCGCTTATTTGATAGTATCGACGAGGAAGACCACGAAAAATGTATTTTATGTAATGTTCTCCTGTGGGCCGACATTCCGGCGTCGAACTTGACTTTTTTGAGGTCCTGGGTCCGATCCCCGGGACGGGCAACAAAAAAAGTTTGTAATAAAAATAACGTTACCAGCGATTAGATATGTGCCCGGTAGGCGATAGGCTTGCCACCTATCATATTGTGGGACTTAGTGTCTTCGGCTAGTCTTGAGTTCCATGATGAGCCTCTGCCTACCTTTTCAAAGATATAAGCTTAAAGATACTTTCTAATCATAAGTTTAATTTGGGACTCTTTGGAAATATAACCTATCTTTCAAAAAAAACAACATCAAAATCGGCTGGATATTGCCCAAGTAATTACATAACAAACAAAAAGTTAAATTCAAAACCTCTTCCTTATTTTGAGGTTAGAAGGTAAACTAATTCACTCTTTTCTTCTAGTCTTATCTGCAGCTGTAAGTATTGAATCGTGTTAATAAAGACAGTTAGACTTCAGTAGGTACTTTCGACAACAGCTTCATCGACAAATGCGTAGATCTGTTTCCGACGTGATCATTAGATTAAAGCTTACGACCGTTGTACGTGACTGTACCGAGATTGACAATTCGTGTTCTATACAAATAATACATGTATTGCTTGTATTCAGTACAGTTTTGATGTAATATTAAAAAATAATATTTTGTATCGACTGTTTTTACTAATACAAAAGAAAAGTATCTTCACACCTATATCTTTTAAGAGCTAGGCAGAGACACAACCAGGGCATCCCACGACTAGCCGAAGACACTAAGTTCTACGTTGTGATGGGTGGCAGGCCCATAGCCAACTGGGCACATATGCAATCCCGAGCAACATTTTTTAATTAGAATATTGGAAAATTTGTTAAGTATTGTAAAATATTGGAAAAAAACGTTTCCTTAATTGAAAATTGTCTTTTATTTACAGGTTACGGTAACTCCGTAAAATTATGACAACGAAATACTTTGCTTACTAGTGTTAACAATGTTAGCAAAGAAGAAATGAGAATAACAATATCCAGAATTGGTGTAAACTTATAAGTTCGTCTTGTATTAGTCATAACATGAAAACAGCAATTTTCCCCGTGTTGGTCCGGAGTCCTTCGTGCCTGGCAGCTCGTGAAAGGCGAGCATAGGCTTACCATCACTAACACCGTGACATCTGACTAGGTGGTAGAGTTTTGCAGCGACTCACCCGGATTGGTACCACCACCTTACCTATTCCTGCCACCATGACCTCCAATGCTTGCCGTTGACGTGTTCCAGTTCGGAGGGTAAGGTAGCCGGTAAACCTACTTTTGTTCAAGACCTTAATATCCAGGCCTTAGGTTGGCAGCGAACCCTTACCACCTTTGGTGTCTCCAGGCGGCGTGAATTTCTTACCATCAGGAAATCCGTCTGCTTGTTTGCCTTCCTATATCATTAAAAACAGAAAAGTCATGGTTAATTTATTCAATAAGAGCTTCATCGACAAACTCGCGAATATGTTCTCGACGTTATCATTCGATTACTCTATTCGTCTCGTTGGTCGAGTGGCTAGCGTACACGCCTAACTAACACAACCAACCGCGAGGCTCGGGTTCGATTCCCGACGGAGGCAGACATTTGTGTGATGAACATTTAGATGTCTGCATTTTCGGGTCTGGGTGTTTATTAAATTTATTCTGGTATCTATTTAAGTATTTCTAAGTATTAGTATCATTAACTTGCATCCATAATACAAGCATGTAGTTTGCTTACTTTGGGGTTAGATTCAATTTGTGTAACTTGTGTTGGAAAAAAAAAACTATTAAAGATTACGACTGTAGTACGTGACTGTGCTAAAACAAACGAATATAATCAGAACTGACAACTGGTATTCAACCAAAAAATTCTTTACCAAATACAAATAAGTATGTAACGCAGATATTTGACAATGTTATAATAAATAATTGTAACCTGAGACTATCATGACATTACCAAAATAACAATATGTCGGCCAAGCTTCAATTATAATTTCACTGCTTTGCTTTACTAGGTAATTATAATTTTGAACTGGTAAAATAGGCGAAACGACCTTTTGAAATTTAGACCTGAAATGTACCCTATTTATTTAGGCAAATAAAGTTTTATTATTATTATATTAATTTTCATCCATAAATGCTTGATGTGTTTCCGACGAGATCATTGAATTAAAGTTTATGGCTGTAGAACGTGACTGTACTTAATGACTGTCTCAGACAAACTAATATATAAACAAGTGACAGCCCTTATTCAATATTAAGAAATATTATTCTTTACTATTGGGTATGTTATTATTAGTTACGATTAAGTACAATAATACACTATAACTACTACACTAACTACTACACTACACTAATAAGTTACGATTTATTAAAATATTTTAATT
Organism: Calephelis nemesis; assembly: GCA_002245505.1. Taxonomy (NCBI): domain Eukaryota; kingdom Metazoa; phylum Arthropoda; class Insecta; order Lepidoptera; family Riodinidae; genus Calephelis; species Calephelis nemesis. Next base: position 404,419 of record NJDD01001027.1, read on the forward strand.
TTAATTTTGGTAAGAACACTTTGTCCGGAAGATAAAATAAAAAAAAATACACGACCTGAATCCTCAGTAACTCTAATGGTTTAATGGGAGACGAAGGATATACGGGTTCAGGTCCAGAATAAGACGATTTTTTTCTAAGACTAAAAAACAAAATTTACATATTAATTTTGATACCCTAAGACCTATAAAGATATTAATTATGGACTTATAAAATTACCCATGATTTCTCTATTTACGATATACATATATATACAATGTATGTATATATATATGTATGTCGTAATTCATATATATCATCATAATTAATAGGTAATACAAACATTTTTATTATAAATAGTTTCCTAAATCTTTACACTACAGCATGTTTTCTCTAACACCAAGTCAAACAGTTTAGAACATATGTTTTAATTATATTGAAAATAAAATCGTAGTAATAATAATTATATTAAAACTTCCGTTGTTAGGTACCGTCAATTACAACTTCATCGACAAATGCGTGGATCTGTTCCAGATGTGATCATTATATTAAAGGTTACGATTGTTGTACGTGACTGTACTGAAACAATCAAACATAACAAGAATTGAAGATCCCTATTTAATAAAAGGAATAATCCTCAGTAGCTCAAATTAGAGCATAGTCGGCTTAAGACGAAAGGTTACAGGTTCAAATCCTGTCTGGGCGAAAGTTATTCTTTTTTATTTAAATTTTATATAAAATGTGTACATTATTATGAGCAAAATTTTGACACTTTAGAAATTATGTTTGTTAGGAGCTGCACGTAAATATTTTAATTAGAAGAAGATCCGTATCTTCACCAATATACAACGAGCTGATAATAGAATGAAACATATTAATTTATAGGTAGTGAATTTAGTGTATTAAAAATCTTATTAAAACGGGTTTCTTAAAATTCCTGGACAGAAAATTTTGAAAAAAAAATCATTTTTTTGCAGACGTACTAATTCCTACGTGTTTGCAATAAAATAGCGCATATGTTGATTTTTTTTTTCTGTTATCCCACCCCGTGAAAGTAACTGCCATCGACATACTTGTTTTTATCTTACAATCCAAAGAAATAACAGGCAACCATAATTTCGCAAAATGTTGACATTGCTTAAAAAATAAAAAATATATATTCAGTCCCAGGACTTTTTTTTAACCACTCATTTTCAATATATTGTCTGATATATTATATTTTATCTATGTTTATTATATTTTCAGGTCGGTGTAAGTCGACCTATGTTTGGATCTTAGACCAGTAAAGTTGTTGGTCTACTGCCAAGCTGAGACTAAAAATATTTTATGTTTTGGTATACTTGCTACTATTACAGCGACATAATGATTAACCTTTCTATGTAAAATAGAAAAGCTAAAGGCGATGTGAACGTAATATTATATAATTGGATATTTACAAAACCCTTATCTCTTCGCCGCGGTGAAAATCGAGACGTAATAAGACGGTGAAGCTCCAGAAGGTACATTCAACGACAACTTTATCCACAAACGTGCAACTCTGTTCCCGGTGTAATCATTAGATTAAAGCTTACGACTGTAGTACGTGACTGTACCGAGACAAGAGAATATACCAAGAATTGACAATCCCTATTCAATACAAAGAATAATTGTATTACCACAGCACAAATATGGAACAGTATGGATGCTAAGATTGGTTGATAAAATACTTACCTGTACTTAATTGAAGCAATAGGGCTATAGGTACATATATACTCGTACATTCACGCCAATTCCTTTACAGTATGGCAGAGAGTATCGAGTGCCAAATCTCACGATCCTGACAACGCTGCCTGGATTCCTCTACATTCATTATACTTTTTATATAAATACGGAGGTTTAGGAGATTCTCGACAACACCCTCGGATGACACACGAGTGATTTGTACCTGGAATATCAATAGGTCTCCCTAGGTACGAGGGCCAAACTGAAAGTTTTTAGAACTGGCAACTTAAAAGCATTATATTAAAAAAATAAGTTTAAATTTTGAAAATAGAACTCTTTACCAATAAACTTGAGTATACATTTCATTCATTTGTCATTTGTTTTACGATTTGGCGGCAAATTGAAAATTGTCTGTGCACGTCAGAATGAATTTAAGCCGAGAAAATTTTCGTGCAA
>NJDD01001027.1:406897-433147 GCA_002245505.1 Calephelis nemesis
AAGTTATAATAAAACTAATAACTTGTTAGAATGCTTAGTTTTTGATTTTCTAAGAACTTTCAGTTTGACCCTCGTACCTACATTCATTCAACTCGCATTGTATATCTGTTTTTTTAATCTTTCATCTGTCATTCTTTCCGCATGACCGAAATAGCAAAGCATGCTCTTTCAATACCAATATTTTCTTTTAATCTTACTGTTTCTCGGATCTCACTGTTACGAATGCGGTCAGCGAGCGTTACACCACAGATTTTTCGTAGTGCTCTCATTTCTCATTTCGACCGCATTTATCCTACTTTCATGATCTTTCTGACATACCCAACTCTCGCTTTCATCCAACATCGTTACAATAAGCACAGAATTTAGAATAAGCAAAGCCAGCCTTAATAATTTGACTCAAAACCACGCTCTGAAATAACTTATCTAGCGCTTCATTCACACTATCCCTGCACAAATTCTCCTTTCTACATCCAAGGTGAACATTCCATCCCAACCAAGATACACAATTTTATTAAGTTGTTCCAGCACAACATCGTCGACTAAAAATCTTAAGTCAGTTCTGATTTCGTATCTTTCAAACACTATTGCTTTGATTTTATTACTTTTCAATGCAGGTCCTTGACACTACTAACAAACTAACGTGACAGTAGCTACTGCAGCACCGCGAAATCTGCTTGGCGGCCTCGTCGATGCAAATTTCTTTGTTAGTGTGCCGTTTCAAATGTTTGTAGAGACCTTCCATACTGTATCATATTTGTACTGTGGTATTACCGTATATACTTGTATTCGAAGAATACTAATACTTTTTACAAATAGATCATTACTGCAAAGTTGAGGAAGGTAACAGTATTATTGACTAGATTTTTTATTATATCAAAATACAACGAGCGTAGCAGCTCTAAATTCTTGTACAAAAAAGCGTTTAAAGTTATGAGTTCAAATTATGATATTTTTTAAGTAAAAATTTTTATTTAAGTGCTGTTCTAACCAACTCGAAAAGATATCTTCACGTTTATATTCCTGAGTAGGTAGGCAGAGACATAACCTAGGCATCAACGACTAGCCGAAAAGGAGATGTTAATAAAATCGAATTTATGTTTTTTATTTGTTTGTTTATGATTACCCTGCCAAAACTAAATAGATTTTGATGATCAGTTTTTATTTTTCAGAGGTAGCCATATTTCAACCAAAACCCTGCTACATAAGGTAATTTTTTTAAAAAATTGAAAAAATCGCCTTCATCATTTAGTGGCGTTGATTTGATTTTTTGAGACCCCGGGTTCGATTTCCAGGCACAGTAAAAAGGCCGAGTAAGTCAATCACGTGTTTTTTAAATTTTCTATTAATATATAACGATACCAGGGATTAGGTGAATGTCCGTTTGGCTATATTCATCACATCTCAGTTGTAACAGCGCCCCACATGGTGGAATTTGCGGCTGCACTCAGAGACGTCAGTTACTTGTAATTAGCCATTAAGTTAACATTTTCTTTCCAAAATTGTGACTTGAAAATTATAGATTTAGCATTACGTCACTGAGTGCGGGCGTCATTATCACTGGCTGATAGTGGATACCCTGCACGTTTCTATGCCTACCATTAAGGGAGTAAAAATACTTTATTTTTTTAGTTTTTTAAACTGATGTGCAACCTCGTGCACCAGATAACACATACAGATGGTAGTTTTACGGTAGACAGGGTTAAATTTAATTATATTTTTAAAATGTTTGGTAATAACTAATTAAACCAGTAATATAATATTTCATAAATATTTAAATGTTTGCAAACCAAAATATGGTAGACTATGTTGATATACTCAAATATTTTTGTAACCTCTCATTTACACACATATTCCGAAAATAAACAATTTTCTTTCTTTCTTTCTTCTTTCAGAGTTTTTTATTTTATTTTGCTCATTCAGTTCTATACCATAGGGGTAATTAACGAAACTTCTATTTGTATCTGACATTAAATAACAATTTTATTCCCAAATAAACAGATCTGTTCCCGACATGATCATTAGATACAATCATATGACAGTATCGTAATGAGACAACCAAATATAAGAATTGGAAAACTATTTTCAATGCCAAGAAATAATATATTTATATTATTAAACAATATCTCGCTAAACTCGTTCCATACTTTAGGGTTGCCTGCAAGATATCGCTGCCTTGGCGATAAGGCCGCCTTTATGTGTGTATCTTCTTAGTTTAAGTTATTTTAATGTATTTGTAATTTATTTGTATTTGGTGCACAATAAAGAGTTATTGTATTGTGTTGCAATATATAACGACTACGTTTTATTTTATTATCTAAGTCGTATGGGTATCCTAATAGTAAAAAAGGCATTTGTGGACTCTAGAGGTGGTAATAGTGTGTTGCCAACTTGAAGACCTCAAGCTGAGGTTGGGGTGTAAAACCTTTAGCGTTAGTAAGTTTAACAGCTATTACGTTTTGGACTTGTTTTATTTCCCACACACACACACACACAGAGAGAGAGAGAGATAGAGAGAGAGAGAATCCGATTTCTAACACTAAATTTATCGTGGTAAAAATAAGCAAGGCAGTGATCTCTTACCGGATCAGTTATCAAATATCTGCCATTCGGGGTCACTATCTCAGTGGTAGATACCAATGCTTATCTTTTATGAGCTGCTGGGTTAGGATTTTTTTATAATAATGGAAGGTAAACAATCAGCTGGATTTCCTGATGGTAAAAAATTAACGCCGCCTAGAGACACCAAATGTGATAATGGTGCGTTGCCGACCTGAGGCCAGTATGTTAGGCCTCGAGCAAAAGTAAGTTGACTGGCTGTCTTACCCTTCGAACCGCAACACGTCAACGGCAAGCATTGGACGTTATGTTGGAAGGAATAGGTAAGGCGGTGGTACCAATCCGGGTGAGTCGCTGCGAANNNNAGGATGTGTGACATCCTTTTGCCGTGGTGGTGTTCGTCACGGTAAGCTAGTGCTCGCCTTTTACGAGCTGCCTGGCAGGAAAGCAGATGGTATTTTCTACAAAGGAGCCTGGACCAACACGGGGAAAAGGTTTGAATTCTTCTGATTTACAACTTAGATGTGTTGTAAACAAATGATTTTAAGATGTGTAATTTAAAACCATTAAACAAGCCATTCCATCTTTTTTTTAAGAGAAATATCTCTGTATCGATTAAGACATAGTGTAGCTCAAAACTAATTTCAGTATTGTTCAAATCTCGGTCATCTAAGTACTATTCATAAAACTAGTGGCCGCCCGTTGGTCGAAATTCGACTATAACAAATTTTAATATCTTGTTGATAAGAACGCCCTCTTTATTTCTTAAGACAAACTACTTTGTTTCCAAACTGTGTGGTGCGCCATCTGTGATCTTTTATCGTTATCATCAATGCATGTTTGTGTTAAATGCATGGTAGTGTGGGTAATGTTTTTTTAATGTACTTTATAAGCATTATTATTAATAATTATTATCATTCTGCACTTCTCCTACACATAAACTATAAGTGTGCCAAATTATATGCTCCTCCGTCAGCGCAATTCTCGTTAAAAGGGGTCCAAAGTTTTTGCTTCATGTATTTATATATATAAACAAATAACTATTTCAGACGCCAATGAAACAAATTCAACGGGATTTTCTAAGAATGTAATTTTCTTTATTAAACTTAACACTATAAACGATTCCATCTTTTCTTAGCAAAGAAATTTCCACGATCCATCTTATTATGTCACCAGTTTCCTAGATTTAAGTCACCAACTAAGAAGAGTAATAGACCAGAAAACACCTTTTCATTAAGAATAAGGGCGGATCTGATAAACTACATAATCCCAAATGAGTATACGACATTTCGCCTCCATCAGCCGTAACGAAGACAAATTCAACGGGATAGCACAGTGCGAAATTTTGACAAACAGCCAAAAAGTGTTTTACTTAAATAATTTTGCAAATACGTTGATACTTTTAGATTTTTATTATATTTTTTATTTATAGTCGCTTGCCGTCGCCCGTCGGCTTCGTTAACTACTGAATGTAATAAATGCGAATACGAATAAAATTACTAAACCAACGTAAATAGATACGCAAGTAAGTACAATATAGAGATACTTTCACATTTATAATTTTAGAGAGTTTGGAATTTATTACAAAGCTTGATCATCACTTAATATGTTCTTTCAAATCTATGTTCAGATTTCAGGATTTCAAGATATTTGGTCTCTTTGTCATGTGTAACTAAACCAACTAAACAAAAAACTCTTCAACAAGCTTACATACTCTATTTTGGATATCGTCGCATGTTTTCTAAAATGTTTAATTGAATAATATTCTGCATTAGGTATTGATTCGTAGTCTAAAGGTCCAATGTCGGAGTAGAATACGTGAGGTCTTGTGTTTAATTTACGGGCCTACATCGATAGAAAATATTTTAAAAACTACTGACATATCAATATTATGTCGTCTAAGTTAGTGAATATACGCATTATGAAGTTACTTTTTTATTATATTTAAATGGAGGTTCAATTTTAAGCTTTAGTACAAAAATAAATAAATAATGATAAATATTCCTGGACAAGTTAACCAAATTGAATTTAACAAAAAAGTAAGCAAATTACATGCTTGCATTATGGGTGTAAGTCAACGATTTTAAGATATAGAAATTCTTAAACAGACACCAGAATAAATTATTTAAACACCTAGACCCAGAAATGCAGACATCTAAATGTTCGACATGCCTGCCCCCGTTGGGAATTGAACCTGAGCCTCGCGATTGGTCAGTGTAGTTAGGCGTGTACGCTAGTCATTCAAATAACGAGGTGATCGAAAATGCATAGGTAATTAAAACTTATTCTTCAAGTGAAACGTTTCTAGTAACAATTCAGTCGAATTGAGAACGGAATACCTCTTCCTTTTTACGAGGTCATTTGAAAAGTAAAAAATAGTTCTCAACGAGAACATGGAATAAATCTTATAGAAATGTATAAAACATCATTAAGAAGCAATCTGAAATTGACACCTTATTTGGGAAAGCTATATTTAATTTTTAATTAAATAAAATTAAATAATTTAATTTTTAATTAATAGATTGTTTATTTTAAACTATCTATTTCTATTTATTTTTTATTTATCTCCTTAACTAACATTTCTTCCGTAATCATAAAGGCAATAAATCAAACGGTAACCAAATAGACAGCAAAAGGTAACGAGTGGTGATAGCAATAGGCGGAATTAAAATCCATTTCACTTAAACCCCAGCGCTGCATGATCCACTTAAGCTTACCTATCCCGAAACCGGGATTACAAAATGCGATGTTCAGGCTAGATTATTCATATACGTAGTCAACTGCTCATAAATTGCGTATGCTTTACCCAACCTTTTAAGCTAAATAGCTAATGGTCGGCTTATGTTATATTTGTTGAGTGCAGTTAAATGAAAATTGCAGGCTCTGTAGAATAAAGGTCTGAAAGACGAGGAATTTTTGGAGATTGCTCATCTCTCTTTACATTTTTGTTTTCGTTTTGCAACTGCTTCAATATTATATGGCATACGAGGAGGAGGATTTGTAATGCAAGATGAGGGAAAGGTTTTTCGTATAAAGGAGCTGATAACTGCCAAATGTTCGCTTTAATATATTTTGTACGTTTTACACCTTGTTTTCGTAAAATTTTCTCTCGTCATAAAAATGCGCTTTTTGACAGGCAACCAATATGTAAAATCATTCATATTTATTAAGTAAAAGATGATTATGTTGGTAGTTATTAATATGAAAGAAGAATAGCAATTTGTAAAAGATAAGATAAAGACGAATGTGTACTCTACAACTGTTATTTTTAAATGAAAGTATTAATTGTGGTTTTTCGGCTCCATTGTGAATAAAGGAGGTCGTAATTTTTCAGTATTATTGAATTTCTTGTTTATATTGAGTAAAGTTGGTTAATTTAGGTGGAGATTAGATTAATTTTGGTCAGTGAAAGTGCACAAATGACATAATAATAAAGAAATTAGTGAATCGTCTATTTTCTCGCTGCCGTCAAATATCACTAGATGAGCTTGAGTAACGAAGTCACCGCTTTTTTCAAGATCCTGACCTGGCATGACTTTGTACGTAGTGGCTAATGACTGTATAAGAATTAATAATAACTAACTCGACATTTGCAAAGTAAGTCGTGAAAAACGATCGAAGGCCATATTTATAAAAAAAGAAAAAAGAAGGAGTATTATTTATTACTATTAATTAATAGCATTATTAAGGTTCTATAACTTATAATCCTGCAAATGATTTGTTATAATAACACTGAATTTAAAAAAACAGTTGATTATGTTGCTACAGACACGTACACACACATTCGCTAACACACACAGGTAAGTAAATTTTATAACACGGCCTTTTCCGTCGGGGGTGAAAAAGATGTCGATATCCAACTGTAAATAATTATTTGTTCATATGCTTAGTTTATGTGTGTCACTGAGAAGTGTTAAAAGTTTTATTATATTACTTGGAGCGTTTGGGTGAAAGAGCAGTTGCAACATGAAATACAGGAATCAATATAGGAGTAACAATATGACATACCTCCAGAGAGAGAGGTCCAGTCATTTACCAGATGAATGTTAAAAGAAGTAAATGGGTAGGTCGTTGCAATGTAAGCATCTACAAAATTGAAATATTAAAAGGTGCTGATGGGATCACAATATTGGAATTGAACACAATAAAATACAGCTCGCCTAATGAAGAGTGATATTAACGTTAATATCAAACATAGAAAATGTCTATTCATTTCTTTATAGACATCTGTGTATTTCTCTAGATAATTTTAAGAAAAATAGTTTTAGTAATAATTTCTTTGTTTAATAGATAGTAGAAGAACCCTTGAAAATCAAAAATATTTAAAAGCCGAATTTGCTAAAATTACTAGGATAGGGAATTGAATTATTTATACAAAAGCTTAAGCTTAAGTTTTTGCTTAAAAAGTTTTTTTCTCGGGTACCAATTCTTTTTTACTGTGTGTGTCAAGTGTGTATGCATTTGGGCGCGATTAGGTAAGCAAAACAAAAACTGCCAGATTCTTGATAGACCGTCTTCTGACCTGGACCGTTGATTTAATCCAAACTTAACTTAGTGATCGTAAAATGGAAGCAAAGTTTTCTCTTATATTACCATTATTGGAAAAAGTGTTTACAGCCGTGTAGAACCCCTTTAAATAAGTAAAACTACCTATTTTTTTATAAAACAATAATGAAAAACTGATATAAAACTTGTACGAATGAACTATGTACTCCGCTGGAATGTGACCCCTCTCCCGCAGCGCCCCGCATTTGCTGTAAGCGTTCAGTACTGCTTCTTTGTTACCCTTATCAAACTGTTATTTTATCAACATAAAAAAATGTAAATGAGGAATAGAAAATGACAAATAACGTCACAGCGCGAAGTGCACAGTTAATTCGTACGGGTTGTACATTGAAGCTCAATTGCAAAATTATTTTAAATCCAATAAAATTGATAAAAGAATTCGTTCGACCTTCATTCACGTAGATAAGACATCTAAAATTACATTGTCTTAACGTCTTTAAAGTTAGCACGAACGAAACGATGCAAAACAAAGAAAATAAAAATAGGAAATGGAATTTGTTATTGGCAGAATGTTGCTATATATTTTTTTATGTTATAGGAAGGCAAACAAGCAGACGGACTTCCTGATGGTAGGAAATTCACGCCGCGTAGACACACCAAAGGTGGTAATGGTGCATTGCCAACCTGAGGTCGGGATGTTAGGCCTCGAGCAAAAGTAAGTTTACCGGCTACCTTACCCTCCGAACCGGAACACGTCATGATGTTATGACAGCAGAAATAGGTAAGGCGGTGGTACCAATCCGGGCGAGTCGCTGCCAAACTCTACCACCTAGTCGGATGTTAGGGTGTTAGCCTATGCTCGCCTTTTACGCCTGGCAAGGAAGGCAGATTTTCTATTCTACAAAGGAGCCCGGACCAACACGGGGCAAATTTATTTATTTATTGGTTTATTTATAACATATAGAGAGTAATACTTAGACTTTACTCGTATTATAAGTGATGCGAATAGCTATGATACATTCTAAACGTAGTGTTAGCACTTTCCCCGCTCAGGCAAATTTTGTTCAATCGGATTTGATACCAACGAGAGAAACTTTGATAATTAATCAAAAGGAAAACCAAAAATATCAGAAAAATAATGCCTTAATCTAATATATTTGATATTTTCCATCGTTGGCGCTTGGTAAAACTTCCGCTTGGTAATCTAATACTCAGTATCTGTTAATGTTAAATGACAAAAAAATTGCGGAGTCAGCTACTAAATTTATCATAAATGTGTCAAGATCAAGATTTTACTTCATAAATATTCTCACATTAATACATACATAATTGTTTAAAAAACAAAACGCACAAGACACGAAAGTTTTATATTTATCTAGGTTGTTAAGTCAAAAAAGTTACATTTATTTAACCTAGCCTTCAATTTAATTGAAATCGATTTTCCTTATGACCCAGCCTCAAGAAACACTTTTTCAAATGGTCATAGACAAAAAAAAAATCCTCTTAATAATAGACTACGAAGTGACTGAAAGTCAATCTCTTGATTTATCCTTCACTAGCTGTCCCGGCGAACTTCGTACCGCCCGCTAAGTTTGTATGAGAAAAAATAAAATGTTATTATTATGTTTCCGAACAAACGATGCTCTTTCAATATAGTCCTACTAATATCTAATCTGTGCTATAGTCTATTGCTGTGAATGACATTGACATTCATTACGCGCGTTTTTTAAAATATGCAAAATTAAATGTATATTTTTCAATATTTCTGATTTTCTTAATATTTTTTTTCGTAAGAACCTTCTCCTAATAATAACAAATACAACAAAAAAAGAATTAGTGAAATCGGTCCAGCCATTCACGCGTGATGCCGTGTCCAAGGAAAACGGGTTTCATTTTTATATATATATAGATAGCACAATCACAGGCAATTCAAAGAAGTAATTCTTCAATCAAAAATATGAAAGGCATACTATTTGTCAAATTCTGAAAGCAATCTCCCGATATCTACGTGCAGTCATGCATACTGGGTCAGATTTTGCGATAGGCGCGCGGTCACCCCGTAACTCACGTCATATCCACCGGAATCGTGCTTGCATGCCCATGAATTATGACGGGGATGCCTCAAATTTGCATTAGCAGTAATGCAAACGTCTTTCCTTTGGATCTATTATCTCTATGGTTGCTTATCTTATGTTTATGATATCTCTTATAATTAGAAAGCAAAAGCTGTTTTGAGTTTACATACTATTACGATTTTATCTTTTTAGGCCTACCTTCACTATAACCATGACATCTGACTAGGTGGTAGAGTTTCGCAACGACTTACCCGCTTTGGTACTACCGCCAAACTTATTCCTGCCGCCATAACATCATGACGTGTTCCGGTTTGGAGGCTAATGTAGCCGGTAAGCTTACTTTTGCTCGAGGCCTAACATCCCGGCCTCAGGCTGGCATCGCAACATTTGATGTATCTAGGCGGTGTGAATTTCTTACCAGCAGAAAATTAATCTGCTTGTTTGCCATCCAATATCATAAAAAAACACGTTATATAACCTGTTTCATTCCACTCCTTTTATTGAATCGTACATTATCTCGTTTATCTACTATTACATTTATCTCAACCAACACGACAAACTTCGTATCACTTGGTAATAACAGCTGCTGGCAGCTGGCAGCTTTGCCAATTATTCTCATCATAAGAACGTTAACATGATTCTACTATTACAAAAAAATAACTAGCAATAATCTAATATTAGCCAGCATCATCATCATCATCCGTTTAGGCAGGTTGCGATGACCAAGAGGAATGGGGATTTACGAGAATTTTTGCATAATCCTATTAATATTATAAATGCGAAAGTTTGTATGTATGGATGTATGGATGTTTGTTACTCTTTCACGCAAAAACTACAAAGCCGATTACGATAAAATTTGGTATGTAGGTAGCTGAAGACCCAGAATAACATATAGGCTACTTTTTATCCCGGAGTTCCCGCGGGATTGGGACTTACGCGGGTGAAACCGCGAGGCGCAGCTAGTATTACATATTTTACATTTTCAAATTATTTTAATGAATTTTTGCTTGTAGCTATTTTTAATTGTTATATATATTTTTTAATTTGTTCAATGTCTTTCTAAATATCGTTATTAAATCTAACATGATTTCAATCGTATAAATAGTTTAAGTGAATAATTAGAAAATAATCTACGAGAGTACAAACATAAACAAAAGAAACACGCGGGAAACATTGCTTCAAGCTTAAACATTTCTAAGAAATAGTTAACTTTAACCAATTATTTTTCAGTATCTAGAATGCAAGCCTCCTGTGCAGTCATGTTGCATACTGGGTCAGATTTTGCGATAGGCCCGCGGTCAAGTCGTAACTTATGTCATACTCACAGGAATCGTGCTTGCATGCGCATGAATTATGACGGGGATGCCTCAAATTTGCATTAGTTGCAATGCAAATGTATTTCCTCTGGCTCTGTTATCTCTATAATTGCTTAACTTACGTGTATGATATTGATTACAGTTGCTAAGCCATTTTCTTATTGTTATCGGTAGTCACCTCTGGTCTAGCGCTCCAGGTGTTGGGCTTGACTTCTTTAGGTCCCGGGTTCGATTCCCGGATCAACAAAAAGAAAATGTGGTTTTCCAATTTTCTAATAAAAAACAAGTTGCTCGGGATTGGATACGTGCCTGGTTAGTAATAAGCTTGCCACCTATCACATGAGTGTCTTCGGCTAGTCGTGGGTGCCCCTGTTGTGCCTCTGCCTACCTCTTCGGGTATATGGGCGTGAAGATACTTTTTTTACCAGTAACATTAAAAGCAGTTTTTCCATACCAGTTAATATATTTTTCAGCAAATACATTTTGAATACATACATTTCCAAATGTATTTTTAATGGTGCACCATAAGGTATTCATACAATCATTAATTCATTCATAATATATTCAAATAATTATTTTGTCTTTATTAAAACGGTTACGGTTATAAAACAAATTAATCTAAAATTTAATATCATACACCACAAATTTATATTCGTGGTAACACATAGTAAAATTTAAATATATAATTTTACACATAACTTTTAATGTGACTCTCCTCGTATTTTCTCTTTTACATAATGTAAGTAATATTTATGTTATTACTGGATTTTTGCCCGCAACTTCTTTAACTTAAGAGTATAGGCTTTTGAGAAAAAATGCATATGTTTGAACTCAGATCTTTAGCTATTAGCAGATATATATTAGTTTTTATCAAAATCTGATCAAAATTGTCTAGAAAGCCTCTAAATGTTTCCAGACAATTTCATTTTTGAAATGTTTGAGTGGATAAATAAATTAAAAAAAAAAACGGTTTAGCCGTGACAGAGCAACAGACAGATAGACTTTCGAATTTGTAATATAAGTGTGGATTTAAACTGTTGTTAAAAATGCTTTAAAAATCTAGTTTATGACAAGTATAAGTTAGCAAGTAAAGATTAGCAAGTAAGATAAAAAGTACACATAGCTTTGTAGTAGAGACTTTGGTGTAGCTTCACAAACAACAAATTAAAAGTGTCAATTTTAAATAGATAGCTATATAATAATACATATTATAATGTCGGTCTTTTTTGTAGATCAGTAAAGAAGTACAAATCAACCAAACACTGTTTAGAATTAACGTAAAGGGATTTTGCAGCCTTTTCGATTGTAGCTCCCACTTGGTTTAATTTTATTCTAAATATTAAACAAATATCGACCTGTTGTTATGTTATATATTTACCAAACTTTCTCAGTAGTAACTCTATCAAGATGTAAAACTCGTAAGAAACTCGATTTAGTAGTTTTTGAGTTTATCGCGAATAGACAGACAGACAGGGACTTAGTTTTATAATATATACCTTCTACAAACATATACAGAGATACACTTACTTTTATAGGACGAAAAGTAATAAACCTCCATCCTCTTACAAAATCTCATTAAATGTTTATTTGAACAAGTCAGCATTAAATTTGCTTAACGTATATTTGACGTTATTTCTTCCACATCATATGCCGGTTGTAATGACAAACTGGATAAGCCAATTTTTCGCTAGAATTATCAAAAGCAATATTAAAGACGACTAAAGAGTATGTAGATTAACAGTAAAATAGATTTTTTTCATACAACCATCGTGTTGTTTACGGTGCGGGAATGTAATAACCCTGTTGCCCGCTAGAAAGATAATGTAGCATTTTTATCCGAGTCTTATGTCGTCGTTATTGGTCTTTTCTTTTTTTGGACAATGCTAGTCATTGTTAAAAACCAGTTTTTATTTAGAGAAAACGATCTGGAAAAATTTGTAAAGATGTCTACCTATATATACAAACGAAATTGAAATGTTTTTTATCCAATTGCCGAATAATCGACCTCAAGCGATGAAATTTAATATTTTGTAAAGGAAATGATACGAAAAAGGGGTTAAGTTTTTACGTGCATTTTAAAAGAGTTCCTACTAAGAGCTTTGATAAGTGGCAAAATTATGATTTTTTTTCTTAACAGAACCAAGCAAGAGATTTTAATGGTGATAAGAAATAATTTTTGTCTATAAACACCAAAGATAGTAGGATAAGTAACCGTTTGCCGGCTATCCTACTTTATGGAACGTAACATGACAATGGTAATAGCCGAAAGACAAAAAGCTAAAAAAAAGGCGAAAAGGTCGTTACGCTGTGGTGACAACATTATGTAAATAACAGATTTTGCCTCTGTGATCTAGCGGTCCAGGTTTTGGACTTGACTTCATGAGGTCTCCGGTTCAATTCGCGGATCGCAACAAAAAAGAAAATGTGTTTTTTTTTTAATAAATAAAGGCGAGACACGGGCACACATCCAATCCCGAACAGATTGAATGTGTGCCCGTGTCTCGTCGTCGTGTCCTGGGTCGTGGGTGGTTGTGTTTCTGTCTACCTCTTCGGGGATATGGACGTAAAGTTACTTTTTTCTTAGATCTTAAAAGTAAATCTAACCATAGTAATATTATCAATGTAAAATTTGTGACTGTTAAAGCGATTGAAAATAGAGCGTTCTGCAGGAGAGCACCCTGATGAATACCTATCAATTATATCTTAAAATTATGTACCCCTGATGAGTATGAAGTTCATATGCGGTATGTGATTGCACATTTGCTAGATTACGAAATAATTCGCATTAAAATTAGCTTGCAAGGTTTCTTTATTTCCGCACAAGACCTTTGTAAAATCAGTTACCAAGGGAGCTATTTCCAAAGAAGTATGATTTAGGAACCTTCAAGAATAGATCTGTAATACTACTGGTGTTGTGGATCTCCACTGACGGCGGTGATCACTTTCCATCAGGTGACCCAATTGCTCGTTTGCATCGTCTTATATAAGTATAAAAAGTATATTTAAATCTATTTTCTTATGTGATAAGCCTACGAACAAGCACATGGGTCTCCTGATGGTAAGAGTGAGTCGTGGCTTATAGACACCATAGATGTTACAGGTGCGTAGCTGTCCTGCAGCGAGGATGTTAGCACATAGTGCAAGTCTACCGGCTGACCTAGCATCCGGGCCGAAACATGTCAGACACTATGGCGGCAGGAATAGGTAAGTCGGTCGATCCCTACCCGGGCAAGTTTCAACACAACACTCTACCACCAGTGGTCTTGTTGGGACTGACATATATTTTAAAAAGTGCTCCCCTCTAATTAGGCAGATGGTACAGTCTACTCAGCGGACCTGCACTTACACGTGTAATAAATTAAAATAACCAAGTCTAATATCTCCTATTTTTTTGTAGGTAATATAGAATCAGCATAAGTACCTACAGTGGTTTTCAAAAAAAAATCAATAGTTTTTATACTTTCAAAGTACAAGTTACAGGTGGACATGCTGGAGAGCATGTTGCACAGCAGAGCCTATTTGATTGCAAATTATTTTAAAATCTAGCACAGGTACACTCATACGCCGCAGACTTAAAATTAAAAATCATTTATTAGGAATAAAAACTTAAAATCAATAATGAGATCGATGACAAACGCAAAAGTATTAAACTGTGTAGCGCGTGTCAACGCCCTCCTCCAAGAATCTTACATTTAATTACAAGTTACAATTTGATGATAAAAATACAGAGGTTAATCTATTCTAAAGTATTTAAATAAAAAGAAAAGATTTGTGTGTGTGAGTATGTGTTTGTGTGTGTATGTGTGTGTGTGTTTGTGTGTATGTGTGTGTGTATGTTGCGACTTGAGCATGATCTTTGGATGTTGTAGTGGATCATAATTCGATAACTATGAGGTCTTCAGTTTGTGGGTAAGATAAGATTTGGAGCAATTTAAAACATTTAGCTTTGCATTTAAAATAAAATAAAATAAAATAAAAATAGCCTTTATTTCTACTACTACTTGTACATTTACGTTTTAATATTTATATATAGTTCAAACTAACTTATCCTATTTTTATATAAAAAAAAAAATAGGATAAGCTTTGCATTTATGTAGTGTTAAAACATAGATATTTAACTTCTGATTGAGTTTATTATAAAGTAATGAACTAATATGACGATAATGGCGACTAGCAATGCCAGTACGTCTTTTTTTAATTTTACACACTTTGTCTGATCTCCGCTTAGTGACACCGATATGAGGATCAAACTGCAATTGAGTGTGTTTTCGCAGGACAGTTTGCACTATGAATAATTGCCTCAATGTTGGAACTTGAGATAACGAGTATACTTCTGCGGTTGGAAAACGAATCGGTTTGTTTAAGAGAACTTTTAATATTGCCCTTTGCGATGTCTCCACTCGAAACATATGCGACTTTACAGCGCCTCCCCAGACTGTAATACAGTAAGTTATTACAGATTGAGCTAAAGCGTAATAAACAAATTTCAAATATTGAAAATCAACTATATATCTTAAATTTTTAAAGAGAAAGATAAGTTTTCGTAGTCTAGATACTACAGTTTGAATATGCTGTTTCCATACCATTCCACTATCAACTATAATTCCTAAATGCTTAAGAAAGTTAACGCGTTCAATTCTAATACAGTTGTCGCAGTTTGTGTCCACATTAGTGCCACATTGATGAACCCGCAACGTGAATGAGGACGGCGGCTGAGAACCGACATTAGGAGCAAAAGCAATGAAGTTAGTCTTCGAGAGATTAAGGGTTAGAAGATGAGAGCATAACCATTTCTTAACAATCAGTAATGCCGTTTCGGAAAATTCATGTACATTCAATTCATATATTCAAACCACGAGTGACCATTTATTAAAAGTACCGTATCATCAGCATATGCTATCATTTCGCAGTTAGGTATTTGTAAGTTACATAAATCATTCGCATAAATTAAAAACAGCGTAGGCCCCAGGACACTGTCTTGTGGGACTCCGAATCTAAGGTATTTTTCGCTACTAGTTATGCCATTTATAGTAACGGCCTGGGTTCTATCCGTGAGATAACTGCGCAAAAATCATGTGCAACACCTCTTATACCAATAGTTTCAAGTTTGAAAAGAAGAATAGGGACAGATACAGTGTCAAACGCCATTGATAGATCAAGAAAGATACCAACAGTTTTTAATTTTTTATCATTTTTTTTTAAGATAAGAAAGTTTTAAGACAGCATCATCTGTGGATCTGCCTGTCCTAAAACCAAACTGGTTATTCCAAAAAACATTTTTTATATTTAAAATTTAAGACGAACATTATTCTCGTTGAAAGTATGGCATTTAAAGATACGAGTATAATCGATAGAGATTTTTTCAGGACGACTCTACTGCAGAGCTTGACCCAAAATACTAAACCTTTCCTAACAGGAGTAAAAGTTTGTATTATTAGGTAACTATCAATACTAAGTAAAAATAAATAAAAATCCTATTGGAGCTACGCGTAACAACTAGTATAACATAAATTCTATTGAACTAAAGCTTAATCATATATTTTGTTCACCACACAATCACACGGCGGCCATATTCAAACCCAAAAGCTTATTTAGTAATAATATCGTATTTATACAGCGCTTAACCAATTGAGAACTTCAGCACATATTAATCATTCAATCGAAATTGGAATTACAATTTGTCGTTTATAGTCGACTTCGAAAAATAAGGATGTTATATTTTCTTCGCCGCTTATTTATTATATTAATCGATTATAAAAAGAAGAGGTGATGATAAGATTAGGACCGGTAAGCATATTCTTGCTTTTTACGAACTGCCTGGCTTCCTGCCATCAGATGCTCTATTCTGTAAAGGACCTCGGACCAACACACGAGACATTTCTTTACTAAATTTTTGCAATTTAACTACTAGAAACGGAATCTATAATAAAACTGTTGGAGGGTGTTTAAGATATGTTTAACTAATTGTAAAATGAATAGTTTTCAATAAATACCCATACATCCATATAATGTATAAAAAACCATCACGATAACGGTCCTTCCGCTCAAAAGTTATGAAGCAACAGAGACACACACCATTTCCACCTTTTTCCGTTGGAGATTAAAAGGAATGTAATTTGGAAGGCAATTTTGAGGGCATTTTGTACTGATATGAATGAAAGTATACAAGTGGAGTCAATGAAGTAACACTTGGTGAATTTCCTCAAAAAAATCGGCTCTGTGGTCTAACGGTCCAGCGTCGAACTTGACTTTTTGAGATCCAGGTTTCGATCACACCTCAGGCATCAAAAAAATCAGAAAATGTGTATTTCTTTTTAATTTTCTAATAAAAATAAAGTTGCTCGGGATTGAACATGTGCCCAGTTAGCGATAGGCTTGCAAACTATCACATCGTGGGACTTAATAATATCTTCGACTAGTCGTTGGTGCCCTGATGTGCCTCTATTGTATAGGAGTAAATATACAACAAGAGTATCAAATTTAAACTTGACTTATGGCAGATACTAACACCCATGCCAAAAATAAAAAAAGAACAACATTCTACTCGTAGATGACATGGCATCATTTAACTGGTGATGTAATTTATTTAAAAACACTTGTACTTTCCACAATATATTTTATTATTTTTTATTTTTATAATTTAGCCAACCGGTTACGCTATACAAGCATCATCAGGGCTATATAACAACTTATTATATAGCCCTGATGATGCTTGTATAGCGAAACCGGTTGACTAAATTATAAAAAATAATAAAATATATTCTGGAAAGTACAAGTGTTTTTAAATAAATTACATCAAGAATGGAATTCCACCAAGCTCCGACGATAAGAAGTATAGAATCTATTTAACTGGTGGAGTATGAAATTTCATACATTTTTGTGAAACACGTGTTCAACGAGTGTAAAAACTTTATGAGTTCTAAGAGTACTGAAGATGAGTTGAGTTTTTCTTTCATTTTAAATTCCAATTGTAATCGTTATTGTTTCGATGTCGACAGTTGTTCGTGCTAGCCACTTTGAGTTTAATTAAGGAACAAAATGACCTGCCAACTCGGATATCCGCAAAATAAGTTTTGATTGATGACTATATTTATCAGTTTTATGTAAATTTATCACTACATTGTTTAAAACAAAGTCGCTTTCCTCTGTCTGTCCATAAGTATTATTATATTTTTAAAACTACGTAACGGATTTTGATGCGGTTTTTTGTAATATAAAGATTCAAGAGGAAGGTTTACATGTTTAACAACATACAAGTTTTTCCACTCATTCGAATCTGGGATGGATTTTTTTAGCGTATTTTAGTAGGTTATGGTAGACAGGGTTGTAGATTAAAATTGTTTGTAATTTATAATTCAAACTGTAATAAATAAAAAAAATAATTTTTGTTTGAACATTAAAACATTGTGTTTATAACTAAATAATTACTTTGGTAAATAATTAAATATTTGCACACCAAAATGTGGTAGAATATGTTGGAAAGCTTAAATAATTTTGTAACTTCAACTCGCTTATTCCGCAAATAAATATATTTTCTTTCTTTTCTTTTCTTTTTTTCTTTAGTTTCTTTATTTATATCAAATATCCCCACGATGAAGCTATTTCGAAATTTGTGAACTTGTATTCAAACATTGACATCGTACTTTATCCCTGAGGAGAATAACTAATTTTTTGTCATGTTCTAGCTACAAACTACTTACGTGTCAAATTTTATGTTCACAGGTCAAGTAGATTTTAAGATTTAATGAAAAATAATTTTAATACATAAACTTATGTACATGTTTTTTTAACTTAGCTCCTAAACTGTTGGACCGATATGGTTTAAGTACTTTTGTATAATTCAACAGGTTTCTTGATAGTTTATGAAAGCCCAAATACATATTAATTGTAGAGACACTAAATTAAGACAGTACAAAACTTGCCAAGTGAGTAAGTATACGTCTTCATATTTAAATCATTGTCATATGGGGAAATTTTTGGTTTCCTTTGTAGATCCTGTCCCAGATGATATTTTACGCGGACTTTAATATGTTATGCATTGACGATGTAAATTTTCAAATGATATCCAAGAAGAATCTTTATTTCATTAAAAACATATTATTTTTCAAGAAATTGTCTTGGCCTTTGTTTTGTTATATGCCAATTGATTTCCTAATAAAAAGCTCTGAAGAGGTGAACATGAACAATAATTAGGAGAATTGCGACGAATACCACTTAAACAATGTCAACATTTTATGCTTGCTATTGTTTCGGTTTACAGTACAGTAAATTTACACAGACATGGTTGGCGACGCAACATTGCTGTGTCTAAATTTGTAAACTTGTGTATTATTATAAACGCCAACATCCCAATTTATCCTCGACGAGAGTAATAAAAAAAGCTGTTTTTTCATCTCCAAGCTATAAACTATAAATATGTAAAATTTTTGTGTTTGTAAGTCAAGTACATTGATATGCGTTACTGAGTGTACGTAGTCTTACGGCATTGAAAAAAGATCAATTTTCTTATTAAATATCCTAATTTTGTATGTACTTATATGACATATTATAGGTAAAATATAATTCGTCAATATTATATGTGACACTATTAATAGGATTATGTGTTCACCTCACAATTATGGTAGATAGAAACCGCAATTTTGATACAGTAAATATTGATATTCCACGAAATCATAATTCTAATTTCAAATAATTTGGAGTGGGGATGTGAAGGCTCTATTACCGATTAGTAAAATCATTTTATTATGTACCGACGGAAAAAGGTATGAGTTTGTCTGAGGCATCATAAGGCATCCTTTGAAAATCACAAAATTACACGGGTTATTCGTACATTCGAAAAACATAACCCTCCTTTCGTACTCGGATAATAAAGTTCCTTGACATAAACCTTGCGAGGAGTTAATCTGATAACACTTTGTAATCGACTTGTCAACCACAGGGTCTGTCAAGTTTCAGATCACGTCGCTGCAATCTGCATGGAAATGCCTTAGGGGACGTTTAAAATTAATTTTATTTACAGATTAAAATGAGTTCAGAAATATTCCTTTTGGTCGAGGGGTAATGCGTACTGTCAAGGATCAATGGCCCAGGTTCTTTTATTTCAGAAAGGAAAGATACGTTTACCATTTTGGACTCTCTTTCAATCGACCAATTTCGATAAAAAATAGTTATAGAAACCGCAATAAAAAGATCTCCTCTGTGGTCTAGCGGTTCAATTGTTGGAGTTGACTGCATGCGGTCCCAGTTTCGAATCCCACGTCGGGCAACATAAAGAAAATTCGGTTTTTTTCGATTTTCTAATTAAAAAAAAATGTTGCTCGGGATAAGATATGTGCCCGGTTGGCGACAGGCTTGCCACCTATCACATTGTGAGACTTAGTGTCTTCGGCTAGTCGTGGGTGCCCTGGTTGTACCTCCGCCTACCACTTCAGGGATATGGGCGTGAAGATACTAAAAAGAATTAAAATCTATAAATACCTGACCTAACACTTCAGTCATAGAACAACGACGTAACTACAACATCTTTGTTGTCTATATGTCACGGTAGTTTCCTATCATCAGGAAAGCCGTTTATTTGTTTTGCTGTCTTATTATAAAAACTGAATGTTTAGGTTTTTGGTTTCAGTTCCATGTGTAAGGAGCCTTAAATATGTTAGATTTATTTTTTAAAAAGCAAAGTAAGAGTAAACTATCTTAACGCTTATATCCCAGAAGAGGTAGCCAGAGGCACAACCTGGGCCCCCGCGACTAACTGTAGACACTAAGTCCCACAACGTGATAGGTGGCAAGCCTATCGCCAACCGGGCAACTTTATTTTTATTAGAAAATTGAAAATACGCACATTTTCTAGTTTGTTGTTCTAGTTTTTTATAAGGATCGTAAAACAGTTTACATGAAACATCTATTACCTAAGTTTCAGCTTTATAGTCAATAGTTTGAGGATGAAGTAGCTTTGACACACAGATGGATGGATCGACGCACATGTCTAATTTATACAGGTTCCTATTTGCGTCATTCAGCTATGAAGCTAAAAAATAGCTCTGTTCTTATCTAAAATCTAGTATATTTATTTGAGCTAAAATTAATTAAAAAAGATCAATCAATTTAATATTAAATTGGAAGAAACATATACACTTTCGCATTCATTAAATAAATAGTCAAATGGCATTAAAGATCAAACGAACTCTTATTATATACATGCTAATATTATGAATTCGAGTTTATTTGCCTATTATGTTCTTATGGCTTATACGCTAGATCGATTTTGATGAATGTTAATACCACAAAGCTAAAGAGTTCAAATATAGACTGCACTCAGAAGATTATGTTGTAGGGGATGGTCATGAAAGTATGAATAAAAATCTCTTCTACGTTCACAAAGTCGCAGGCAAACGTAGTACTTTATAAATAAGACACGTCCCAAGTAAGCCTTCAGTAAATTACGGTTTTCTAGAAAATGAAAGTAAAATATAGACCGCCTCGTTGATCGAATGTTGACAGGAACAAGGACAGACGTTTTTATTACTATAGATGTCTGTATACTTTCTTTTTTTTTATTATATTGGAAGGCAAACAAGCAAACGGATTTCCTGATGGTAAGATATTCACGCCGTCTAGAGACACTAAAGGTGGTAATGGTGAGTTGCCAATCAGAGGCCGGGATGTTAGACCTCAAGCAAAAGTAAGTTCACCGGCTACCTTACCCTCCAAATCAGAACACGTCATGACGTTATGGTGACAGGAGTAAATAATGCGGTGGTACCAATCCCGGTGAGTCGTTGCGAAGCTCTACCACCTATTAAATTTCTGGGTTTGAGTGTTTATTAAATTTATTCCAATTTCTAATATCATTTTCTTGGACTGACATCATTAACACAAGCATATAATTTGCTCGAACAAACTGGCACTTAAGAAAGTATATCTGATACTTATTTCACACTAGCTGTCGCCTGCGACTTCGCCCGCGTTTTCTCGGAAACCCGTTGTGCGATCGGGATCAAAAGTAGCCTACATGTTAATTCAAGGTCACAATCTATCGGTGTTCCAAGTTTTAGATAAATCCGTTTAGCCATTCGAGTGTGAAAGAGTAACAAACATCCATACATACACACTCGCAAAGTTTTGCATTTATTATATTAGTAAGATAATTTAAGCGTTCTAATTATTACCATTTTTATATGAAAGAACACGAACAAAACACGGTTCTCCAAATGACAAAAACCGTGGTCCACAGACACAATAAACGTTATAGGTGCGTCCTCAGTCCCGACCATAAGTAGCGACACATCAGTAATATCTTCTGTTCTTGTTCGCCAGCTTAAAAATACTCAAAAAAATTCAATTATTCCCTATAATATGTAATGCGGCAAAGAAACATTTCAATAAAATCCGATTACAAGCAAAAAATCGTCATTCAAATTAATCCACCAGTTCAGGAGTTCTGTTGCCACAGATAGACATCCACTTATACACAGTTACATAAAACTTATAACATTATAGTTTAAAATGTATTTTGATTTTAGAATATTTTTATATGTTTGTTTACTGATGGTGCGTGTGTAAGTACATATTAATTGATTTATCATAGCTCTTTTGAGATAATTAATATCAGGAGTCACTTTATATATTTATTGGTACTTTACAGACAACCATTGCGAACATTTTTTGTAGCGTGACTAACTGGAACATAACAATATTTTTTTCTACTTAGTGACCAAAATAGGATGGTGATTGAGTAATGAAATTATTGTGCCATTGCATATTATAGTGATACATACGAGACATATTTGGGTAGGCACATGTGATTGGTCGGCGAAGAAACTCATGGGTTTCCTGGTGGTAAAGTCTACCATGGCCTGTAGATATTACAGATGTTACAGGTGCGACAATCTCCTGTGTGCAGGATGTTAGGCCTATTGTGCAAGTCTGCCGGCTATCCTACTCTCCAGATTGCATAAGACAGGCGATAGGATTAAGTAAGGATGTAAATCCTTTACCCAAATAAGTGACAGCACGGTACTCTTCTACAAGTACAATTAGTATTGTTGGTAACGACCGGTAAGACTTTGCTTACATTTCACAAAATGCCAGACAGGAAGGTAAATAGTCTAAGTATATAGTACCTGGATGACCGAGCTTTGCTCGGTATTTTTTTTTGTTTTTTTATAAATTGTGTTTTTTGGAAATTATATTTAAGTACGAAAATTTAAAAAGTCTAACCTCAAAGCAAACAATCATTGACTTCGTTACTTAACAACAACAATAAAACACGAATATGACATTTTCTAAAAATGATTCCTAGCTAGATCGATTTATCGCCTCCGAAACCCCCTATTTACTAAATTTCATGAAAATCGTTGGAGCCGATTCCGAGATTCCAATTATATATATATATATATACAAGAATTGCTCGTTTAAAGGTATAAGATATAGGATACAAAGCCCGATGTGGGAAAAAGTTGTTAGTCTGCTTGCTTACAAACATTTTTTGGGTGTCTATAAGATATGTATTTATTAACATCAAAAAGTCCTCTGCTTTTACAGCAATAAAAAAAATATCAACAAACACAAAAATCTGTATAATTAATCAGAAAACACATTAATAGAGACATGTAATAGAAATAGCAATATCTGAAGGGAAATTAGAGTGTACATCATTTTGACATGACTTAAAATTAATCTGTAAGACGTGACACGGATGTGCCCGATACATTGCTTGGGTGAATTTAATAAAGAGCTGTTTCTATGAAGCTCCATGTTCCGATGTCTTAGGGTTGTCACCTTATTAAAAATAAAGACTGAGTTTTTTATAATTTTAATGTTTGATTGCCTTTGTTGACTAACGATCCTGTGTTGGATTTGACTTCATGATGTACAATTCCCGCGCCGGGTAACGAAAAGAAAATGTGTTTTTTTCAATTTTTAATAATAACAATGTCACCTGGGATGGAATATATGTGTTGGATTGGCTACAGGTTTGCTATTATGTAACTTAGCGTTTTTAGTTAATCACGGGTGCCTTGGTACCTCTATCTAACTCTTTCAGGATACGAACGTAAGTATACTTCATAATTTCCATTTCAAAATTTACTTATATATTATTGAAACCCTCATACCTTAAAGCATGTCAACATTACAGTTACATAAAAATCACTTGTACACTTTTAAAATATTTTAAATTTAATAGTGTCTACAAGCTACCAACTGTTCTATTCTCAAAAGACAAAATAATTTCTGTGACGGACATAGATATTAATTGTATTAATGAAAATTCATGCTTTTTTTTAGTATAGCTTTAGTTAATTAACTTTACACAAGCGTAAATTTTCTCCTGTAAATTTTATATTTTTGATTAATTTTGATTGCATTAATTAAAAAGAAGTTTTTTTTTTTTTGGTTACATAGCTAAAATATTAATACACAAATTATACAAATTGAGCCCAAAGTAAGCAATTAATTTGCTAGTATAACATAAAGAGTAGTAGGCAATGATTCAAATTAACATAAATTTATAAACAATATGTCCCAGAAGAATAATAATTAGCACCCTGACCAGTAATACAGTAAAAAATTTAATGTTTAAATTTATCTATTGTTTTTACAAAATATATTTGAAAAAAAAAACACATTTTAATACAGTATAAAGAAAAATAAAAAAAACAGTAGATAAGTGTTTTTGTTTCCACGTATTATAATCTATTCGGTAAAAGATAGATTTGACACCTTTTAATTCGGTTAATTGACGATGGCCTAACTATAGCTCCACATTCCTCTTTGGGGATTCGGGCGTGAAGGTACGTACCTACTTACAAAAACCGATTTGTTTTGATTTTGCCTGTAAATAAATGTTTATTTAGAATTACTTGGTGTATTTCTTGAAAGGTGACAGCCCTATTTCGTACAAAGATTGATGTGGGTAAAACCCAACCAAGGATATAAATTAAAAAGGTGCCAAGTTTTCAGCAATATTAAAAGTTTATAAATAATAACTTTTGCAATCCCGTAAAATATTTGTTGACAAAAACTCTTATTAGTTTCAATAAAATTGAAATTTCTCAACATGAAATGGATTTGCGTACATCGGATTTGCGTATTAGCATATTTATTTTGTTCTACAAGCAATGTTTTAAATTAAAATTTTTAGGGGTGTAACGACCCCATCATTCTTATGTGGAATAATTAAGATTAATTAAGATATTTTATGTCTGGGTTTTGTACGGAAACATCCATTCTAGTCCATTCATGTTCCCTTCTGGAGGGTAGAGTAGCCTATGGACTTGCCCGCTAGGCATTTTGGCCGTGAGATAATAACGCTCTAGTAACAACCATGGAGTGTCTAGGCAACAGTTGTTTCTAACAATGAGCAGAACTGTGTGCTTGTTTGCTATGTTTTATCAAAAAATGAGTAATGTATGTTCAGAAAAAAAAACACAAACAAATAAGTTCTTGTACTAGAGCTGCGAAATTTCATTCCAATAAGAATTATTTATTTGTGTCCCCTCTGCGGTGAGGTGGTCCGGTAATTAATATAAAACAGTAAGGTTCTGCGTTTAATTCCCAGATCGGGCAATAGTCAATAGTCAATAGTCAAATATTTTTATTCAACATAGGATAAAAAATATCTCTCATTGAAAGTCACAACAAATCAATAATAATTACAATTAATATTATGAAAAACTAATGTCAACAACAATAACAAATAATATTCATTAACAAACATTGCAATTAGATAATATTATGAAAAACTAATGTCAAAAACAATAATAAAATAACATTCATTAGCGAACAAAAAGATATAAACTTAAAAAATAACTTATGATATATACATTTTTAAATTAATTAGAAGAAAAAAAAACAACAAAATGATAATATTGTGACGAGATGTTTGGAGCCTGTAATTCGTAAAAAGGCATTAAGTATTATGCCAAATATCCTTGTCATCAATGTAGTCACTGATTTTGTAATATGCTTTTTCCATAAGTTTTCTCTTAATTACGCTTTTAAATTGCGTATCAGGGAGGTCTGTTATTTCCTTAGGAATTGTGTTGTAAAAACGAACACCGTTTCCTAGAAATGATTTTCTTGTAGTTTGTAATCTAAACCGCGGTGGCAACAAGTGATTTTTGTGACGCGAATTAATATGATATGGCTGACATTTTTTGTACTTATTTATATTTTCCTTCACATTAACTATGTTTTTGTAAATGTACAAACATGGCAGAGTCAATATATTGATTTTCTTGAATAGTTCGCGAATGGAGTCTCTTGGCTTAAGATTGTAAATGGATCTAATAGCTCTTTTCTGTATAATAAATATAGAATTAAGACTAGCAGCTGATCCCCAGAGTAATATTCCATAGCTCATAATGCTATGAAAATACGCAAAGTATACTAAGCGGGCTGTGGCAACATTCGTCATTGATCTTATTTTTTTAATCGCAAAAGTAGCTGAACTCAACCTACTTACCAGTTTTTCGATATGTATGCGCCACTGTAGCTTTTCATCTAAATTTATCCCCAGAAACGTAGTGGCTGCAACAGGCTTCATTTTAACATTATCAATGTTAATTTTGGGCTCTAAAGAGCTTACATTCGGAAGAGTAAATTTTATACATTTAGTTTTAGAAGAGTTTAATATTAAATTATTAACAGAAAACCAATTTGAAATTAGTTTTAAGGTATGATTAATAGCATTGCAGTTGATTTCTTTACGTTGTAAATCAAATAATAAAGACGTGTCGTCGGCAAAAAGTACAATCTCAGCTAGTTGTTCTACCATAAACGGAAGGTCGTTAATA